>JAZHYW010048219.1:0-52258 GCA_037355805.1 Ixodes ricinus | reverse complement strand
ATAAGTAACACAAACTGGCAAGCTGTACGATACTGAATAATTACGTTTGGATCTCCGCCAATTTAATTACATTCCCAACAGCCCAAATGTATACGCGCGGCACTTGCATCAACTTGATGAACGTGTCAAATGTCTGGTTACGTCGTGTTCGTGGATTAGAACAAAACTGCATGCACGGAAACCTTCGTATGCACGAGCTACGCCACTACGGCTATGGGAATGCAACTCTGTATCGCATGATCCAAAGTGACGGCTCTTGTTGTTCATAACGTTTTGGTTCTATTACATCGGAAACGAGAGCAACACAATCAAAACGGTCTCGTAATAAAAGACGACTGGAGAGATAGCTAGCGTTTATGAGTTCTTCTCTCGGCCCACTTCTCCGCAGCACTCGCCTGACTAACGGCAAAGCCATCTTTACGGGAGGGCGCGGAAGAGATAAGGCAAATTGGGAGATAGTGGATCCGCAAAATTGTACGATCTAATTTCGAGAGCTTGTCCCTTCTTCTTGCTTGCATTTTTGTCGTAGTTTTTATCTCGGGTGTGTGTGTGCTCGTGAAAGCCAGAACGAAGATGAGAATACCAAACGAGAATTTTGTGCAGATTGCCTCGCTTTGCGGGTTCATTTTCGCCGCCGTGCTTCGGAGCGTGACAGCAGAGCTCGCTTTACAGGGGCACCAAAAAAATCCCGATCTTCGAGCTT
This sequence comes from Ixodes ricinus, assembly GCA_037355805.1. Taxonomy (NCBI): domain Eukaryota; kingdom Metazoa; phylum Arthropoda; class Arachnida; order Ixodida; family Ixodidae; genus Ixodes; species Ixodes ricinus. Next base: position 51,555 of record JAZHYW010048219.1, on the reverse strand, counting down.
CTCTTTTAGTCCGCTTCGTTGTTATCTTGAGCGAAGACCGCAGCCACGAGCTTTAATCTCCCGTTTAATGGTGGAACGACTTTCTTTCTTGTTGGTTATATATTTTTTTTTCACGAAATCGATATTGTAGCTACATAAATATCCAAAATTCACGCGTGTTTTCGCACTTCCGTCCTGCTGCAGCTGTTATTTTTGTTTCCGCAACGCTCTGCTCTCTTTCCTGAAAAAAAAACTATCTACACCGCATTTCTTAACACGTTTCACGATTATCGTGCTCTTTTTTGCCTGTTCTAATAGCGACCTAATATGTTGTAGCTCATTGCTTTTGATAGATTAAGTCAATATGAGGTTCCTCTAATACACCATGATTAATGGCTCCTTCAAAATCGCGACGCATCATCTGGGCATCTTCTAACAGCGCATGTTTTACGTAAGTGCTGTCGTTCAACCTAAAATTTAAAAAAAACACAAATTCGGTTACAGGGGATTGTCCTTAGAAAGGTGGAAATTTCCAATCGGACATCCGATGCTCGAGCATGCTTCCGAAGCTGTCTGTCACAATGTTTCCTAGTTCATTTTGATTATATGTTGTTGTTTTTTTTCTAAGGCGTCTTTTTCCGCAATGTAGCAAGGCACTGCGTGAAAGACGACTGCCAGGGGTAAGATTGCCGCGGAGAAGCAATACCTAAGTAGCGGCTCTTGTGCCTCCGATCCATCTCTGCCTGTATTAGCGTCCCCTGGCGTTACGAGATGCAAGATCAGGCTCTCTGGGCCTGCCGATCGATAGCAGCAATCCACTTTTTTTTTTCTTGTGAGCTGTTTTATTTGTTTACTTGTCTTTTTTGTTTAGTGTGGTGTCTTGTGTGAGTTGTCGGCGTAGATTACGGAATCGTCTTATTACGTTCGCTGTCTTTTCATCAGTGTCCTTACAGTAAGTGCCCGAGTCTATCTTGGTTCTGTGTTTGTTTAGGTGTTGCTTGTCACTCTTGTTTTAGAATGTGGATGAAACGGTGGCAATTGGTATGAAGCTTGCCAAACACAAGCTTCATAGCAAGCTTTGATTGCTATCAGGCTTGCTAAACACTAAGCTTGACACCAATCACCGCTTTACTCGTTGGACAGATGGCAAAAACATGTACTTGTTGATCGACTTATTTTGTCTATATCCAAAGCAGCACAAAATGAATGATTCTTATAAAGTTCATTGCCCATTCCAACCAGACTATCAACTGGTCGTAATCGTATTAAACAGGACGGGAACAGTTGGTTTATCTGAAACAGAAAACGGACGTGTGCTGAGGGTTATAATAGTTATATTGACAGAAATACGACAGTCACGGTGTATGCTCGCATTTTGTCTGGAGTGGCCCATTTGCACGGGCTTAGACTTTCCCAAGACTCATTCGCAGCAGACAACTATAAAAGACGACCGCCATGATCATCCGCTTTGTTGTCTGTTTAGCTGTCTAGATTATCAGCCAATCAACTGGTTGCGATAGCCTGATTGCGATCGGCAGCAAACGATAGTAATATTTAACAGCGCAAAGGTATTAACCAGATTCCGTGAGGCTTTTCTGCGTTATTTACACTCATTGCATATCTGTCTACATTCAAATTCACTCACGTACAAAACCCCCAAACATCAAAATAGGTTGTTGGAGAGCACTAATATCTCAAGGGCTAGACTAAGTTTGATAATTGCTCGGTCAAGAACTTTTCAACAACTAAAGCGTTGGCATTTTTTACTAAATGTTAAGCCAGTGATTTTTTCTGTTCAATACTACGCCAAGCCCTTCTTCTTCTTCATTTAAGACATCTAAAAATCCCTAGCGTGAAAGTTGTTCAGTGTGTAACGCTCGCGTCAAGCAAAATACATGTTGAAAATACCTTGTGTTTATTGACCCGTGTCCTGGGCAAAAACGCGAACTTGCCGCAAAGGGAAAGATATAAAAACAATTTGATAAGAAAAACAATCGACTGCACACTTCGCTAACAACGTTTTTGTCCACTCTTCGGGAGGCGGTAACAATGCCTTTAGGTGCCTGCGGAGCCCACAAAATGAACGCCTTTGTTTGTGATTCTCTGTGACCAAGTTTGTCCAAATCTCGTTTTGAATGTTGTACTATTGTTTGTTTGTTTTTTGTTGATTTTCTAGCTTTAAGACAACACGAAATCAACTGAGTGTGTTCCTAGCTTGTACTCTAACACTGTAGTTGTTCTTTCGAATCATCCAAAGGTGACAGAAAAAAACACACAGCGCGGGACCACACAATCTAATGTTTAGATAGGACAAAATAAAAACAAAAATGATGGACCCTATTTGTCACTGCCGCAGGGAGAGAGAGAGAGGGTGGGAGAAGAGGGAGGTAGGAAATTCTATAAATGTGTTTATCACTTTGGTTTGTCTCTCTTGAATGTAATTCTCCATGTTGTTGTTGTTCTTGTTTTTGTCGCTGTTTTTCTCTTTTATATTTTTAATGGAAAGTCATTACCTGCCGGTTCTTGTGGGAAATGGTACAGAATGTGGTTCCATTGGGTTTTTTTTTTGTTTTTTTAGTGTGTGTGTGTGTGTGTGTGTGTGTGTGTGTGTGTGTGTGTGTGTGTGTGTGTGTGTGTGTGTGTGTGTGTGTGTGTGTGTGTGTGTGTGTGTGTGTGTGTGTGTGTGTGTGTGTAAGACAGGAATGTGGTGCCGTTCTTTCGTTCGGAATGTGTAGGTTTCGATTGTGAGTGTAATGTTGTTGTTTTTTTGTAGCTTTACTTTGAGCTAAATTTGTGTGGCAAGAAAACTCAATGATTCGATTGTTTTCTCTTCCTCTAACGGACTTTGTCCTTTTTTATATTTTGCTTGGGGGACATTGACCGCAACTTTATGGTTTTGAGTAATGAACGTGATTTTTGAATAAGAGGTAGACTCATGAAGCCGAAGTTTTTTGTTTTTTTTTTTTTAAGGTGGAGCGTTTTTATGACCTGGACTCAACAAGTTTCCGCAAAACTTTGCGCGGTGAGGCTCTCGACCTTTCATCCTCCCAGCTAAATTTGGCCAGAGAATTCCCCGCTCATTTTGGCGGTGGATTGTTGAAGGATAGTTGAGGTATCTCGGTGTCAGTGTCAAAATGACAGCGGAGCGAAGCCAGGTGCACATTTCGAGAACAGTGATGAATGAGATGTCACGTAGGATGGCACCAAAGCGAACTTGAAAGTGAACGGATACTGCGATCACAGTGACTTTACGCGGTACGGGCAATTACTATTGGTTAAAAAATTACTCGGTGAGGTTACTTGATTACTTCAGAGCAAAAGTATTTGGCCATAACTTAAGAAGTAACCGGCAAAAAAAGGAGTTTGTACTGTTTCACTATAGGATTACAATAACCGAATAACGGACCACTCGTCTTCTAAATCTATCACTTTTGGTATACCATCCGCTTGTCTTTCTAGACTTAGGCTAGGTGGCGCAAGCTCCCGCCCGTTACAAAGGGTATAGCCATTAACATGCATCCATCCATCCGGTTCGAAGATTTCTTGGTAGGAAACTTCTGGAACCAGAGGGCGCCCTTAGGAAGGGGGGGAAAAGCCTTTTCGTATGAACTTTGTCACGAAAGAGCAGCCATAACGGGCACAAAAGCGATGATATGGAAGCTTAATCGATGTCACGGAAGTTCGATGAGGCAAACAAGATATAGCTTCGCGCCTCGCTTCTGGCACGCCCGCGAAATTCCACACAGAAACACTCTCGAACCTTGAATTCGCAAAAGAATTCATTATTATGAAATGTGAAGTGCTTGTCTAGCATATATATAAAAAAATTACGTTTTCTTTACACTTTTGTTTTGACATCATCTTTGTTTGGTTATCTTGTTGGCACAAGAGTTTAGAGCTGTTTTAAGTAAAATTTAGTTGTTGTTCTTCTTCTTCTGCTTTTGTGACGGAACTGTTTTAATGGTTAACAAAGACGCAGATGCTACATTAACCGCCAAATTTCCTATTGAAAGGCTTTCGTAGAGAACAGAAACGTCACAGTTCTATCTAGGAACCCAATATACCACTATACGAACTCTCCAGACTAAAAGTCTAACCTCCTTTCGTACAGCTTGATAACATCGTTTCATTGTCTGTTATTTGCGAGATTCGGAAGCTGATAAATTAAATATATCGCAGCACTGAACTCAATTTGTGGTGACTAAGTAGTCAAACTCAAAAACCAAGTGGGGGCAGAAAGAGCCACGGCTACAAAAAATTTCATTAGTTGGATAGAACAGCGATTACTATTGCATTTTGCTATCTAATAAATGATATAATGATTACAAAATTACTCTTAAGAGTAATAATTTAAAAATAATATGATTACTTGTAACGAGTACGGTACAAGTCTGACGTTTAGACGGTGAGAAGTTAGGCAGCCCTACTGAGAGTCTGGGCTGGCTTGCTAGAATCAGTGTTTTAGCTGAGACTGGCTGCGTTTACACGGACGCGACCGTAGCGCATCGAATCGCGATTTGACGATTTTGATTAGTAGCAGATGAGCAGAAGAGGAAGAGGTAGGGAGACAGGGCGCGTGTGATTGGTACCCGCTCGATTCGACGCGTCACGATCGCATTCATGTAAACCTAGTCTGTGTCAATAAAGGCACATCATGACTGGGACGCGCGAACGCTTGAGACTCGACTTCACGTGCCACTGAACTCGCGCGCTAACTTCGGCAGTGTTGTTTTTTTTTTCACACAGTCTAATACCCTATTCACACGGTCAACCTAGGGTGCCTCAGGTCAACCTAAAGGTGACCTTTGACATAGGTCCCTTTGCTATCGGCGAATCAGCCCGTGCTCTTGGCTCGCGAGCACACGCCACGCGCGGAAGATCGTCAATTGATTGGCCGCAGAGAATAAAGGTTCCTTAGCTAAAGGTACCTTTACTGTCGTGTGAAGGGGTATTACAGGGGCTTTAGGTATTACAACTGGGACGCTTATTTTAGCGACCCGGCCCTCGTGTCTCTGTCGTAGTATGACGCTTGAATGTCCTTCTGGTTAGGTGATGTCACCCTTTGAAGCACCTCGATACCGACAGCTCGCGCTCACAGTGAAAATACGCAGAAATTGCTGAAAACGAAATGTCGCCGTAACGTGATCAACGCCAAGAGCCCGTGCAGGAAGACGCTCTTACAAGCGCTTCGGAACAAAAAAGAAGCAAAATAAGCGTTTTGAACGAAATGATCAGATGTCATCACACTAAGCAAAGCGCGCACGAAAACACCCAAGTTGAAGGTGAGAAAATTTAGCCAGTCCAGTAGTACCATTGCTGCAGCCCGGAACGGTCTAGTAGGGTCGCCTCCGCCCCTGATTGGACGCTAAGAAGACGAGTGAGAAACCTCTTTTAAACCTTAACGTTCGATCGTGGAACCAGACCTCAAAAATCGAACGCACGATTTCCCGGGGAAAATTCCAAGAATTCCGCCTGAAAGTTTTCAATACATAAAAAAAAGAAAAAAAATAATCCCCATCGTCTGCTTTAAACTCCAGACGTGAAGCATAAACGTAAGTTTAAAAAATAAAAACAGAAACCCTCGTCTATGCCTTCGGGCGAAACAGGGGTTCCCAAACCCCGCCATTTTGAAGCGGGAGATGTCATCCGTGTCCCGCCGTCTGCTCCTCTCCGTGGACTAGCCTCCAACCCGGGACATCATCCCTCAGATGTTGAGTAAAAGAAGCGCCGTGAGTCAGCCGCTTTCTTCCCCTCGTTTAACTTTTCTTTTTATATCATACATTTTGAACCAAAAAAAAAGTAGACACAAAACCTAGCGTTTTCACACTACGACACCTCCGAACACTTGGTTCACCACCCAAAAGTTTTGCTCGCGCGAATTGAAAAACGGTTGGTTTTAGGGTTGGCGTGGTGGTCGTTTCTATGCGAACATTTATAATAAACGGAGAGTCGCTGTAAGGGCTTAGTGCTAAAGCCGAGTCAAGTCGTGCCGAGTCGGGTCGGCTCAAGTCGAGTTGGGTCGGGTCGGGTCAGGTCGGTACAGGTAGGTTCGGTTCGGGTCCAAACTCGTATGGTCGCCATTTTGGTTAATGGTATGAGCAGTTTCTTCTTCACCCCTCCATTTTCGATGAGCCTAGCTGAATTCGCTGGTGACAGGTATCATTATAGAGGCGTTTCTTGTCTACCAAGATTTTTTTTTCCACACGTCGGCGAAACAAGCGCATGTCTTCGCACCAGCTAACATGTAGCGTCAACGCTTGGCGGCATTTTAAAAATATTTTCCCTGCCTTTAAACACGCAAGGACGACGAGATCTGCGGAGATAAGCATGATTGATAAGTGGATTGCACACATAGTACCAAAGACGCTTATATTGGCGAATACAATGATGATCCATAGCGATCTTGGCGCAACTGGTTCAGAAGGATCCTTCTGACGCTTCAATTATTGGAATTAACCAAAATCGCGATTGTCATGGCAACTGAGACCGATAGACCAATCACTTTGCGAGGTTCGGTCGTCTGTATGTTAGCCTCTGTTTGTGCTCGGTTAGCAGGAAGTGAAGGCAAAGACGCTACTTTTCCAGGATCCAGTGACAGGTTGGGTCGGATCGGGTTAACCGGCTCCGACCAGGTCGGGCCATGGAGTAACTGGACGGACCTAGCCGGGTCTGGATCTTGTAATATGCCCTTGTTTCAGGTCAGATCAGTACGTTTCGAGACAAAATAACTGTTTCTGACGTTATCACATCCCCATTCAATCTGAGAGATTATCCAACTGGTTATTTAGCATCGTAATTTCACAAGGTGCGCCATATGTATTCCGTAATTATTCCAATAGGCAGATGAAACGAATGTGAAATTAGGGCCTGTCTAATACACCTGTCCGGATTATATTGGAACCAGTAACAAAAAAAGACATCCTCTTTTTTTGTTTGCGACTTTGCACTGTAGTAGACAATATTCTCCACGCTATCAACTGCTGTAGAAAGCGCGATGCCCAAGTTCCAATAAAAGGAGCTGAATGCACAGGGAAATCAATACGCAGAATATGTCGTAGTAAACGGCACTCCCTATAAAGATCACTTCATCTTATCCGAAAGAAAACCCGAAATCCCGAGACACACCGCAAGTTCCGCCGAAACAATAATAAAACAAACAGAAAGAACTTCCTTCTCCGGCTGTCGTCTGCTACGCCTGATTAGCAGACGACAGCTAGGGGCTGAAACCGAAACTGAGCTTGCATAGGGGAGGGAGGGGAGAAAAAAGCTTGCGGGGTTTCGGTTGGAAGTGCCACCAAAAGGCTCCCCCAACCCGGGGTATCGGCAAACAATAGAGAAAAGCAAGACGCTTTGTAAAGAAGGTGGGTGTCTCGGTCTGGCGATCACCGCCCAGACCACTCCCGCTGCGTTAGCATACCCGTAGCGCCGCTCGTTCCCCTAGCGGCGGGGGTTCGAAATGCGCTAAGTGGTGAAAGTCGTTCGGCCAGACGCAGACGACACGATCCGTTTATCTGTTGGGGACGTGCTACGAACTTCAGACTCCACATGCAACAAAGTAAAACTGTATAAAAGTAACATCTCGTCCGCGTCGAGCACTACGAGAGCAACAACAACAAGAAAAACTTCGCTAAGGAGTGGGGGAGGAAGGGGGGGGGGGAGGTTGCAAAGAAAAGTCGTGAGAGGTATTTTTGCCGCCACAAAGAACAAGATGGCGACACCCTGCTTCAGGATCTTCTGCTTGGAGAGCCCGTGCGCAAGTGCGCGTGAAAGTAGTCGGTTGTAGCGGCGGAGTGCAAGACGCTGTTTACAGCGACGCTCTAGACCTACGCCAAACAAACACGCGCATAAAGGCGAAGCCGAAAATGGGCCGGTGGATGGCGCGTTTCTGTTTTGTTCTTATACATAGAGTTTCCCACCACATCGCGAAACGACTCAAGAGTCTCCGGGGAGGCTGCGAAAATCGGCCGATATCTGTCTTTGTTTCATGCAAGGCTGCGAAGAGGTACCACGTCGCTTGTCTGGTCGGCGCTCTTCGGGCGCACGTGCCCAAGCTGACTTTTTATTTGTCTTGATCGAGAACACCGGACTTGATTTGGATTTGATTGGCGGCGCGTCCTGGCTAAGGCTCTATTGCCCCGGCATGTCGGAGCTTAGTTACAGTTACGTTTATCAAACCGATAGTCCTATTGCATGTGGTTTGGACCGCGAGAGGAGCGACGCGTAGCTTCACCTTAGCGGCGGAAGTGCGTAGCAACTTTAAGCCTGATTCAATCACTCCTCTCTCAAAACCAAACAAAAGCACTAGATGTGACGTCACAAGACTTGAGATATTTCAGCCAACGCGTCTGGCCAGGGAGGGCTGACTAGGATTGCACCTCTGCCAACTTTCTATACGGGTAGATCTCTGGGTTTGAAAACGTTTCCTTCACTTATTTTTATACCGTTTAGCTTGCCGCCTTCCACACCATCTACGCTAAAACAAACTACTGGGCAATAGTCCCTTTCGGAAATTCAGTCTGGCCTCTTTGACCACTTTGACGGAAGTCGACGTCACTTTGACGCAAGTCGGTGCCACGACGACGTCCCGACAACTTCACGACGTCGACGTAATTGTCGACGACGACGACGTTAGACGACTTCAAGACCTCGTCGTGACGGCGCGTCGACGTTGATGTATGCGAAGGCGACGATGTTACACGACGGCTAGGCTTCGTCGTGATATCGTTGTGACGTCACGTTGACGACGACGTCACGACAAAAATCTAGGCGAACCAAGCCACTCTGATCGCTGCGCCAACACGCCAACATTCCACATTCTGAGCTTCAACTGAAAGCATGAGCGGAGCCTGTAGCTCGCCCCAATCAATCATTTCTAGTTCACTGTGCTGAAGGGGGATCGGTGGCCGAGCGGGCTGTTGTACCTATTTGCAGGTGAACTAGGAAGAGGAGTAGTGGAAAAATAGCCAGCCTCCAGGTGAGGCGCTTTGTTAATAAAGCTTGGACTTGGGTTCGAGCTAGTTGGTTATAGTACATATCTGAATCTGCTGCGCTGTGAAGTTCTACAGAACACACGCGTGAGCAAAAATAAACGGAAACGATAAGTTACACTGAGATGAGGGGAAACACAACGTACATGAGCGGCCGCAGACTATACTCTGTTTCAAGCCGTATAGTTAGCGATGTACCTGCAGGAACGGCTACAAGCGTGAGCTCCTTGCTCTGGAGCACATCTCGGCGGCACAGAGCTCCGCGCGTTAACAGCAGCTCGCAACGCTATGAGCTCGCGCCTAGCCTTCTCTAGGGTACAAACATAAGGGGAACGGAGTATAACAACTGTTTATTCTTTTCTTTTTCTTCTTTTCCTTGCGTGAGGTTTTCCGTTGTGTGGAGTATTGGAAAAATTAAAAATCTGAAAAATAATGAAAAAATTTCTTCATGACATTTTTTCATTATTCATTTCATTCAAGGGGAAACCTCACGCAAGGAAAAGAAGAAAAAGAAAAGAATAAACAGTTGTTAATCTGCGCCCATTCATGCACGTTGTGTTTCCCCTCATCTCAGTGTAACTCATCAGTTTCCTTTTATTTTTGCTCACGCGTGTGTTCTGTAGAAGCTCGCAGCGAGCAGATTCAGATAGGCGCTTTGTGTAGAACCTACCAGATAGCACTGGTGTTCGATTTCGAAGCACTCCTGCCAGCGAAGTTCACGCCAAGCGTAGCTGTTTTTGATCTTAGCGGTTAATTAGTGTGGCCCGTGTAGGCTTTATGGGTGTTTCAACGTCCATGAATTAATGGTTAAAGCTTACTTGGGCAATGTAGTGAAAACCGGGGTAACCAGTCTTGCATGGTGGCGCGTAGCGGTGCGCATCAATCTTCTTTCTCTTCGTTTTCATTGCGAACAAGAACACAGAGCAGGTTGGCATAGATGACTTGAAACATGAAAGAATAAAACACATAAGGACGGACACACACAGACAGGACAGCTCTTATGTGTTTCTGAAGAACTGTCCTGTCTGTGTGTGTCCGTCCTTGTGTGTTTTATTCTTTCGTGTTTCAAGACGTTTTCATTAGCTTAGCGACAAGATTCGAACCTATGTAACCATAATGCCAAGCACTTGACATTCACGAAAACAAATCGCGAAAACGACCATAGACACAACAGAAACCATCTGAGAACGTACGCGAGACCATATCCCATGTTACAGTAGCCATGTTTTCTGATCTCGACAACAGCGCCGACTCGCGGCTGTCTGCACTTCTGGCTGTCCACGGCCGATAAGGGTCGCACGAGGAGAAATCCCAGGGATTCTCCCGGCACCCCGCATCACGAGACGAAAGCGCGAGGCTTTGGACATCGCAGAGCCTGACGTTTTCGACTCGCAGGATGCGCGTGCCGCGGAAAATCTCGATTTCCCTCGTGTGATACCGCCGACGCTTTTTACGCTGCTCCTACTTTCTAGTTCACTGTACCCTAGTGCCACTAAATAAGCTACTTTTCAGAGTAACGGCACTCACCCATCTTGTGGCTTAAAATCATGGTTGCCAGTTATCTGAAGCTTTATCTAAAATAAAGGAAACGTTTTGCCGTCCTTCGCAAATGTTTAAACAGTTAGCGACATAGCATAGCAATATTACATGAGCTTCCAAACACCGAATCTAATGCTCAGGCAGTCGCACTTTTGAATCATGACGATCGGCAGTTGCGTCTGCTCTGCACAAGTATACAAGATGGCGGCGCCTACAACAATATCGGGTAGCAGAGTGCTGATACTCTAAGGCGTAGCTCATTTAGTGGTTCTATACTTCCGTTTCACCTTATGTTGTACCGCAGCAAAGGTTAGGAGCGCGAGCTCACTTAGAGTTGGCAGCTGCACCTAGTGCACGAGAGCTTCTGCCGATGCCCAGAGCAATGAAGCCTGACAGCTTGCAGCCTTTCCTGTACATCATAAGGTGAAACAGAGTATAGTGAACACCAGCTCGAATCACGTGGAGCGAAAGCTCGCGCTGCAGAACCCAGGGATCCTGGGTTCAATTCCACACTCCTGCCCGTTTCGATCTGGATGAACATGATACCAGCGTGCGGTCGTGTATCACGACTGCGTGATGCACGTTAAAGAACCCATGGCTAGCGGTTGTACTGCACTGGCTAAATTGCTCATCTACAGCTGGGACACCAGACGCCCGTTGAAGCAGACCAAGTTCTAGGCTGTATAAACATACACACAACCCAATTTTTTTATGAGCTGCGGAAGCGCTCATTTCAATCTGGGGTGCAGTCAGCCTGTCTGCGGCAACATAATCGGCTTTACAGCCCCTTGATGTAAAACATCGTAACACAGTTTAAATGTGGGTCGGTGCTTCGTCGTTACCAGTTGTATATTTGTCACCATCGAAACTGAGAGATCCAGTAAGAATTGTAAGGTAAAAACACACATTCTCGACTGCTGTTGACTATACTCCGTTTCACCTATACGTTGTACCGCAGCGAAGGCTAGAAGCGCGAGCTCATAGCGTTGGCAGCTGCCCTTGGTGCACGAGAGCTTGTGCCGACGAGATGTGCCCTAAAGCAAGGAGCTCGCGCTGGTAGCCTTTCCTGCGGTACAACATAAGGTGAAACAAAGTATAGCAAAAGTGGTTGCGCCCGGCCAAATACTACAGACTGCAGGTCGCTTACCGCCATTAGTACGGTGAAAGGTAAACTGTTATTTGAGCCAACAGATGACACTGAAGTTTAAAGGAGCGGTGCAACGATATTCAATTGGGATGTTTTTCACTTTACACGAGCTTACTGGCACTAGTAGGACTCAAGGATACTCGCACGCAACGCCACCGGCCAAGAAACTCCTTTGGTGCGGTGTAATTTCAAGGACAAAAGCGATCATTTTCATGCAATCTCTCCTTTGCAAAATTTGATGACGTAACGTGGGGACCGCAGTACACCCATATGACGATATTTGAATGCTGTTCATAGATTGGACCCGAGCATTGCGTGGGCACTCGATTTGGGATCGTGATAATTACTAGCTCGAGAAGCATTCGGGTAGTGGCCCGTGTCCAATCGCTGCAACGACGACAGTAGCCGAGCCATAACAATGTCTGGAACTACGCGCGTGTCCTGTGCTTTGCCAACCCCAGCGCGTGGCTATGATAAACATTGGCGCCATATAATCGGCTGCAGATCACGTGGCCGCTTGTTCTGGCTGCGAGTTGAGGGGGTGAACGATGCTCGTTTTTCTTTAATTTTTTTCTGGGCCTTCTATTGCGTGGGGTGAAAAACGAACGCGTGTTTTATAGGTCATTAACGTCAGGGATCCGTTCTAAGTGGTATTTTTGCAAAGTACAAAAATTGTTGCATCGCCCCTTTAAAGAGGGTCTATTGTATGGCATACGTGAAACGTTCTGGCATCACGTGACATCAGGTCACGAGACGTCAATTTCGCCCGCTAAATCTAGCGGGGAAACAAGATTGGTGTGTAGGTCACGTAACGTTAATTATCTCGCTAAATGCAGAGGAGAAACTAAATTTCCATATAGTTTACGTGACATCAGGTCACGTGACGTCGGTTTCCCCGCTAAATTTAGCGGGGAAGCTGTATTTGTGTGTAGGTCACAGAACGTTCATTTTCCCGCTAAATTTAACGCAAAAATTGACATCACGTGGCGTACACACCAACTAACCTTCCCTGCTAAATTTAGCGGAAAAACTGATTGGTCTGTAGGTCTATGAGGTTCCATTATGCAACACTGCGCGCGTTATACTATGAGACGTTACAGGCCACGGTTTTAAAAAATGCGGCTACATGAAATCCGGAGCAACAAGGCAAAGAACGGTTCACGTTAATAAAATCTAGATTGGCGGGAGACATAACATTTTTTTAAAAGAGACAAAGGACGCCATTGCCGATCTCACTTATACATCGCCCGCGACGCCAATTCAGCAACTGTGCTTCGTATCCCCTCGTCTCATCGTGTGACGAACTACAGCAAATCCTACGAGCCACAATGTCTGTCTTCCAAGACGCCTGTCTACCCACAACATGTGACATCAACGGCACAAGCGGGAAAGCGTAGCTTTTCCTGCCAAATCGCTTGTTTGGATGTGCACTCACGGAAACGAAACAGATGACGAAGTCACGCACTTTCGCTCGTGTTTATCTATACTTCGTCTAACCTTAACATGGACTATTGTTAGCCGCGCATGCTAAACGCGCGAGCTAGTTGCTTTGGATGAAGCCTCGGGGCCTGCACGAGCGCTCGTGTGGCGACTGCTCCAGTCAAGGCAGTCAAGGCTACCCGCTCGCGCAAGCACAGCCTTCACAATTAGTCCATGCTAAGGTGAGACCACGGTGGGTGAGACGAAGTATATACCTTTTCCACAAGGGCGCAGCCACCTTGAATATCGTCAGTCCTGGTATGCTGTAAAACATCGTTTTGATCCTTTCACGCTGCTGGAAGATGTTTACGAAAAATGGGTGATTGTCACACATTCTTGTTTTGTCTCACCCATACTTGTTTTGTCTCACCCATACTTGTTCGCATATTCCACGTTAAAATGTTTTTTTTTTCGTCCCGCATACCAGATACGGAACTCACGTGATTGAGAACGACAGGAGACAGCAAACGTCTATAGTTCCTACAACAGACGGTATTCACCGGCGCCTATAGCTGAATTTGTTGCTGCTGAACACGTGCTTACAGCAATACCTTTTAGCGCTCCCGTAATGTGCGTTCCTCATCATCGATTGTTATTCTTGGCAGAGGTTAAGTGGAATCTTGTTCCGATCATGCGCAATGACATAGCTTCCCCTATTCCTCCTCCAGTATACTGGAGCATCGCTTTTGCAGTATATAGCCTTTTCCAGAACACAGGAGGCTATGGCTGTGAACACGATGAAATATGGAGTCCGATGAATCTATAGAGCGAGAAATGTTGTCGAGGAGAACCCTTCTTATGAATACGCGGTGCACGCAAAAGTGACTTCAGCACCAGCAAGTGCTTCCAGTGCAGTATTCATTCCATGCTACACGATCTTAACAAACATGGTGCTGTATTACGCTGTGAAAACATCTCAAGGCACGCCCTTCCACTCCAATGGCTGCTTTCAGCTTTATTCCTTGGCACTCAAAGGTTAACATACACGGTGTTAATTTGTTTTACTTGACGTTTTCTTCGGAACCTTCCAAAAGGTCGTCGAAAATGAGAATGTTGTTGTTTCACCACTGCCCAATTTTACACGTTATTTCTCGTGATGCTTCAGATTTAAATGGTGTGGGTTGTCGTCTGCATCATATGGGTGAAAGACTATGAAGCATTAATTTACTGAAAACATATCCAATAGATATCTTAGCTGAAGAGAGTTGACATGTTATTCTCGAATCCCACAATAAAGACATTCGCTAGACATTTGAAGGAACGTTTCAACAAACTTGTGGTTCTCATTCGCGAAGTACTGAAAGGTGTTTGCTGCTGGATTATCATTGAAACTCATATAAACCGTATGTCTTTGTACTTTTTAAAGTTTTCTTGAACACGGTGTCTTTTAGACGTTTTGGTAAACTTTTTACGTAGTCTTGAAAGGCTTTCCTAATTTCCACTTACTTCAGCGACGCGTCGTCGTTCTGAAGGACCCTCCACCTTTACTGTGTTGTTTCATTACTTGAAGAAGGCCTCAAACCACAAATTCAAAACAAAACCAAACAGTCCTCAAAACAAAGATGATTCAGTGGTTCGGGCGATGTGATGTGCTGGCAAAAAAAGAACTGACTCTTCTAAGTGACTCTTGTGTCTACGCACGTACTCGCGGCTACCATATATATGTCATCCCCGACATTTCCAAGCACCGGGTCGAAGAACGGCTCCATTTGATCACATCATCAACCCTCGCCTGGACCATGGCACACTCGGCAAGCATCAACCCCAAAAAAGACCTCACACCGGGCGCTCCAAACCTGCCCAACCCGTGGCACACGTCATTCGGAAAGCTTAGTGATGATCTCGAGGACCTGATTACGCCGCAGGTCGGGCACCGACAGATCAGCCACAGCCTTGAGACACACCTGCTTCACGGCTTCCTGTGGATTGCCAGAACTCTGGGGTACGTTCCAATGATATCGATGAAGCACTGAATCACGGCACTGCCATCCGCCGACCTCACGCTTTTTCCCAGGATGTGCAGCATCCACGGCAAGAGTTCGGCGAAGACGGCTTGAACTGTCGCATGGCCCTGGTTGTTGCTGACATAGCAAAAGACAGCCTTGATGGCAGCCATCTGGACGTTGATGCACGGGTCGGTCAGGCCTTGGGTCATCATCTGGCGCGTGAGTTGCTGGTAAGGGTACGGGCTTTGCTGAGTACCGAACATGCCCGGAGCGGCGGCGAAGATGTCTAGAGCTGCCTGGCGGAGATCGGGGATGGAGGAGTATGTCCAGCTGAAGAGGAACTCCGGGAAGTCGGGCCATCTATTGTCCGGTGAACCGCCATCGAGGAGTTTGCACGCCAGTAGAGCCGTGACCTCGCACGCGCGCTTGCGGACGTTGGGGTTCTGTTCGTTCTGGATCATAGTCAGAAGCTTGGTCTTGAAAGTGAAAGAGAAAATATACACGTTGGAGATGAGTGTCAAGCAGCGTCAACTCATTCTCTAAGGCAGTGGTTCTCAACCATCGACGTTTCACGGACCCGCTTGGGGATCGGCGGAGATAATGGAGGACCCCTTTCGTAGTGAGGAGAGGGGGAATGTATAAGTTAAATATATAATGAGATAATAAATTGATTTTACTAAGGGCTAGTGTGAAGTAGACTTCTTTTATTGGCCTACACACGAGAAAACTAGCCCGAAAATGGAAAAATTCCTTCTCGATCTGGAAAAAGACAACTTTTATTGCCAAGCTTGACTGATGAGGCAGGGCTTCGCGGACCCCTAGAATGCCTTCGCGGACCCCCATTTGAGAACCACTGCTCTAAGGTGACAATATTCCTCTATCCCGTTCTTTATGGTACAATACAGCAAAAAACGAGGTGAAACTCTCCATATAGCTTTTTGGTTATATTCTAAGATGGTCCATTTTTATTTAAATAAAATTATCTTCATTGTTACTTTTTAATTATGTAGTACACCTCCCGCGGACAACACACGCCTTCGGGGGTTGTTCACAGTCACCAAAAGCTTCTAAGATCAACACTCAAACATTCTTCCAGAGGCTGCGCTCAAAGTTCTAGGACCATGAAGTCTGCACGATACGGAAAAATATTATTTGACACACGCTTCCATTTGTCCTCAGCAGCAGTAAGCAAGACTATGAGGTGATTTCGTCCACCCTTTTGTTGTTATGAGCAGTCTGGCCAGTGCAGAAGGCGAGCACTCCGAAGATTCGCCTCACACCCTCAAATTGGTATGGCACAAAAGCTTATAAGTTTCATCAAGCTGACATCTAACAACAAAATGGCGGATTGACGTAATGCGGAAACACCCTATAGTGACTCGCAGTTTAAAAAACACAAGGCGAAGCAAGACCTTAACACCTCTATTATTACTCCAAAGCAAATGAGATTGCAGTATTATCCGGTAAATATGCCGAAGAATCACGACTTGCGTTCTTTTTTAAGCTGTCAGATAATAAAGATGCCCACAGACGTGCTTTTATGCCCGTTCTGGGGTGGAGACACTTCTCTCCAGCTTTTAAGGAACCCAACTCTCACCTTAAGATCGTCTTGTTCCTCGGGCGTCAACACGGAGTAGGCCTGGTCGAAGCCGTCGTTGAGCAGACTCTGCATCAAGATAGATGCTGTAATCCGTGTGCTTTCCGTGTTCTGAATGCCCGTCATCGTGTCCAGGAGGTACATTAGTTCGCCGTTTGCCGGTAGCTTGTCGTAGACCGCCTCGCCCGTGACTCTGGTTCCGGTGTCACCGCTCGTCGAAGAAGCGAGCAGCTTGTTGCACTTGGATTCGCACTGCTGGTCCATCGGGTGCTCCCGTCAGTGCCCGAAGACAGCCGGGGCAGAAAAGATTCACTGTTCGCGACGGCAGTCAGCAAAGACGCCAAAGGGAATTCGGCATTGGAACGCTGCTGGCACGTGCGTAGAACCGTGTCGGCTCCGCTACCGCACGCGATCACGGAAGAAAAGAAAAACGAAGAAAGAGCAAAAAATCGGAACGCCGCCGTAGCACGGGCGTTGGCACGGGTCAAAGCTAAGATGCCAAGACGCTGTTTCACGCGCTCCCTAACAACAACAAAAATTAAAAAAATAAGAGACAGGTTGTGACGTTAGATGGTCTGAATGCAACTTTAGAATACACGGCCTGCGCCTTTCCCCGCCAAATGTCATCCCTAGCGGTTCCACGTAAAAGCCCCTTCATGCTTCAAAAGTAGCGCAAGGTGCGTCGATGCAAAAGGCACGTGCAGCGTGCAGCCCTTGGGAAGATGATGGCGCACAGTGCAGCACTGAGCTAGATTTCAGACGCCAGTTTCTTTCCAGAAGTGGCGCGCCGCACGTGTCTCGAGCATTTCTACAACAATGAATGGCGCCACTTTTCCCAGGATAGGACTTTAATCCACATAGGGCCACGTACTTTGCATCACGAAAAGCCTCCAGCTCGTCTCGTACAGCGTACGCTGGGGCTAAATTTAGCGTTTGCGTTAGCGCACGGTATGAGAGAGAGTTTTAGAGTAGCGTTCCTACCCCACGACGCGAAACCCCAAGTATTTCGCGCGTGCAATTACGCTACCAAGATAGAGTAACAATTTTCATTTCACACACGAAATGATGTAACTGAGAAATAAGGCTCCAATCCACGCAGTGAAGGTGGTTGGACAGGGAAGCTGCGGTATCACCAGCCACGATTGCCCACTGCACTATAGATCCTTTTCATGACAAACGCCACAAGGTGGTGCTCCAGTCTTTGACGTCCCAGAGCCGTTTATTGGGAGAGTTTAGCCATACATTGGTTTGAATAGACGAGCATCTCGTGACCAACCACAGGCCGCGAAACAGCCCCTAGCGGTGGTTGTAAGCTCTGAAAATGCCACGCGACTAATTTAAGCCGTTTGAGCGTCGCTAGAGTTAAAAGGTATAACTCTTGGAGCATGTGAGGTTTTCGTCACGTCCATGTTGAACGGTAGAATAAACGAACGTGTGTTCCAAACCAGAGCAAAGTGCGTGCTTGCGGTGCGGAGCCCGTCTATACTCCGTTTCACCTAGAGTGCCTCGATGTCCCTTTGTTTAGGGTGATGCCATCGTTTGTAGTACCCACTGGTAGTACCCGATGCCGACAGCACGCGCTATCGGGTAAAATACAAAGAAATCGCAGGAAACAAAATGTCGCTGTAGCACAGTCAACGCCACGAGCGCGTGCAGGGACACGCTCTTTCACACGCTTAAGAACAAAAAATAAAAATAAACTTTAGAAACAAAATGGTTAGATGTCATTACCCCAAGCAAAGCGCACATGAAGGCACCCTAGTTTCACCTTATGTTGTACCGCAGCGAAGGCTGGAAAGCGCGAGTTGATAGCATTGGCAGCTGCCCTTAATGCACGAGAGCTCGTGCCGCCGAGATGTGCCCCTGAGATGGAGTTCGCACTTGTAGCCTTTCCTGCGGTACATCATAAGGTGAAATAGGGTATAGAGCCTGACTCTTTGTGTGGCTCGTTTTTGGGGCATCACTCATCAGTGCGTCAACAAGTTCCGTGGTAGACTCTCCTCGTGCGCATACACACAAGCCAAAGAGTTCGCACGCTTCATATAGCTTGCCTTTCCTTCGCTTCGCCAACAGTTCACACACCGCACCTTCGCCAAGAACCTCTTTTCAATCCCCCACTCTAACCCTTACTGGAACACGCTCCACAGAATCGAATTTGACCCCTCCCGAAACACTTGAACCCCGAAAACCACGCCTGACGCCGAAACATCATCCAAATCAGCCCCAACAAAAAAAAGAAAAGTCAATCAACTAACAGAACAAGGATGCGCCTCCTGCGCTGAAGCTTTGAGCAAACTGTAGCGCCCTCGTTTTGGGTAGTACAAGCTCACCTGATTGAGCCTCGCACTACTTATGGCACGTTGGTCGAGCTTTTTAATTCTGCCTGGTGCTGAAGAACGAAAAACACCCTTGGACGCCAAAAATCGGCCAGACTGAACGCCGCAAGATAATCAAAAGTGCCAAATTAATGACACTACCGCTAGGGTACGCGTCTCTTATTCTGGGCGGTGACGTCGAAACACCTGTGTCGCGACGCTTTCATTTTCTTTTTCTTTGTCATGTCTATACTTTGGAACGCGTAAAACGGCATCTCATGTCTCGCGCTCTTAGCGGCTTAGCTTTGATGGCGTTCGGATTTTTGTTGTTTCTTTGTACTTTCCTCGTGATCT
This sequence comes from Ixodes ricinus, assembly GCA_037355805.1. Lineage (NCBI taxonomy): Eukaryota > Metazoa > Arthropoda > Arachnida > Ixodida > Ixodidae > Ixodes > Ixodes ricinus. Next base: position 32,212 of record JAZHYW010048219.1, on the reverse strand, counting down.
CGCGCTCCGCACCAGAGCAGGCACGCTTCTGCATGCCTGACAGTTTGAGACGCTCAAGTTTGTACTACCCAAAACAAGGCCTAACAAGTCCCTTTTCGCAGCACCCCCTGGGCAACGCAGGAGGTCCATGATGCTTTCTTGTTCTGTTCTGCCATCAGTAGCCGATGACGACAGCAGGTGCTCTCTGGAAAAATAAAAAGAAATAGCCGACAATAAGATGCCGCTGTAGCGCTGTCAATGCCAAGAGCTCGTGCCCGGCAGACGAGCTTTCACGCACTCCGGAACAAAAAAAAAAAAGAAACAAAATCGTTCGGAACACAATGATAAGGGCCGGGTTGCTAGAACAGCGTTTTCAGCTGAGACTTCGCGAAAGAAAGTACTGCAAAGGCTGGGGCGCGCGAGCGTCTTGAGACGCGGTTCGAGTCCCGCTCAGCTCGTGCGCTGGCTTTGGCGGTGCTTTCTTTACCCCGTCTCAGGTGAGACGCTGTTTCTAACAAGTCGGCCCAGATGTCATCACCCCAAGCAAAGTTCGCACATGAAGGCACCCTAACAACAACAGGAAGCTTATGCCGAAGGTGGAACAACTGAAAGACCTCGCTGCCGCGCGTTCATCCTGTTTGTGGCCATATAGTTTTTACAACATGGCCGAAAAGCTGACGCCAAGTACTGTATCTACAACAAAGACACTAACCACCAAAAAAAAATTGAGGTCTCACGACGCTGTCTGACACTTCCTCTGCTTCCTGCTTTTGCTTCAAAAAACGGCAACAGCCAAGTCAGCTATTGACGATGAAACGTTTCGGTGGCTCCACTTCTGATGATTCTTATCTGTGACGACACGATCAGGATTATCGATTGCCGGCGAAAATTTGGACGGTACGTGTAAAAAGCACGATGGAAGCTCTGAGCATAGCCTCGTCTATGCTCACAAGGCCTGGCGGTTCGACTACGGAGCCATAGAGTGTCCGGTCGCGGATTTGGAGTGCAAGGGTCTGGTAGCACAGAGGATCAAAGAGCCATTTCTCGGGGAACCTGGCCGTCATCGCACAGCTTTTGCATGCGGCGAGGACCCGAAACCCGCTTGATCGCTCGAGAAAAGTGTGTTTCGGCGTCTCGCCGCAGCGGGACGCCAGTCACGTGGCTCTCCTCTCATCCGTTGTCTGCCGTTCCACCTTTTCCATTTCGGCGACCGCTTCTCGTGGCGATCTGCCAGGGTTTGTCAGTCTATAGGAGGCTATGCTCCGAGTGATCGCGTTCTCAAACCGCAGCGACTCAGAGCGAGCGCGACGCCAGCGCGCGGCAAAGCCAAGACGTGCGGAGCATGCGCTGGAGGCCCAGGGTTCGAACGATACTCCCTACCGTTCTCATCTTGCCATAGACTATAGTGGAAGAATGCCGACCTACGAACCCAGTTTAACTGATGTAGCTCCCCACCAGGTCTCATTATAGTATATCAGTCGAAGGGTTCGTGCGCTAAATGGGACGGACAGTCATTCCATTTGGGTTGCTTTGCCAGACGTTGCCGTCCTTCCCCTGACGGAGAAGTACATTAGGGATCAGGCTTATTTGTACAAGAGAAGCAAATGGCGTCGACTAGCGAGGAGCCGTCGAAGGACAATATTGACGCAGTACAGTACGTCCGTAGTTCGTTTGTCTTCTGTTCGTTGCCTCGTTCGGATTTGGGGATCTGTGGGCGTTTGCTGGCCCATCTGTGCGCTCGCGCGTGAATGGGAGTTTCGTCTGCGTGAATGCGTACATTAGTTCGTGCGTACTGTCGTGACCGAGTGTGTACGGGCATTTGTTTGCTTGTTTCTCCGTGTGTGCGTCTTTGGGGGTTTGTGCGCGCGTGCGTATAGATGTGTGCGCGTGGCGCGGACGTGAGCTCGTTTATTTTGGGAAATATTAACGGTTATTTAGCGTTCTATCGTTCCCATACTGAATGCTCATATTAGATACACGTACTATAACAGACACAAAAGCTATGTCACAAGTTGTAAAGGAGCGTAATAAGTAACGAGACGAAGCAACTCTAGAAAATGCGATTATTCCAGCAAGGCGAAGCAGCGCTTGGTCGAGTGACATTCCCACATCCGTGTCTCGCAATGAAGTTCAACAAAACTGTCTGCCGAGAGTAAATGCATAGTCAGCGTGAGAAAACTATACTTCGTCTCACCCTAGCATGGACTAACCGCGAAGGCTGTGCTAGCGCGAGCGGCCAGCCTTGACTGCCTTGACTAGAGCACTTGCTGCACGAGCGCTCGTGCAGCCGCCGCAGCTTCATTCAAAGCGACTAGCTCGCGCTTTTAGCACGCGCGGCCAACAATAGTCCATACTAGGGTGAGACGAAGTATAACAGTCATTAGCCTACAGCCTGTCCACACAGAGCATACATCACGCATGCACGTTTTCCTCATATAAAAGTAAACGAAAATTGCGCCTTTTTAGCCGCTTCTGGTTCCTTGAAGCAATCATCCCCCGTCCGTCATGCCGTTAAAGTCCAATGGCCTTCGTCATGACGCATAAGCCGTTTCAAAGAACATTTTATTTTTTTCATACGAAAACGTACACGCTGAAAGAGTTTGGAAACAACCGGAAGAGACTGAAAAACGTCATGTCCGCCCACATTAAAACACGTGCACGCGTAACGCATAACTTGTATGGACAGGCCCTACTCGCAACTCCAGCCTCATGCATTTAAGGGACCTTTTTTCCTGTAACAAGCGCCATCCAGCAGCGGAATTTTCGAGAACTACAAAGTGAGGGAACCTCAATAAAGTGAAACATCACTCTTTGAGTGCGTAAGTCGTATTCTTTTTTTTTCACTTCTATTATCGTGATTTTCTTCTTTTTTTTTTTTGTAACTAGTTTTTACGTTGTGCGTTATCTCTCGAGCTTTTCAGAAGCTACACACTTGCCAAGCACAACTCAATATTTCTATAACTAGCTTTTTAATTAGATTTGCTAGACTTTATTTGTAGTCGTCTTATCATAAGCGAAGTATTTATTTGAGCGGCCATTTCTTACCTCGTTCTAATTTTTGTAAACACCTTATTCGCGGACGCTTTTACGCCACACTCCAAAGAAAACGACCTGTCTAGGAGCCAAAAAGTCCCTCCAGAAACAAACTAACAACAATGGCTGATGAAGGGTATTTTTAGGGTCTATCACACTCGAAATATTTCCTTGCACTCTCGTTTCTAGAAAGAATCTATCAAAGGCTAAGAACGTTATCGTTTGATTATTCACACGCGTTGCGTATTCGAGCATTTTCCTCGGCTGTCAGGCCGAACCTCGGGGTTTACCAGACGAACAGCCACGACCTTCTTCTTTCGTTGTTGATTAATCTGTATCTTGGGCGACGGGGTGCGAAAACTAAACGATCACCATTTCCTTTCCCCCTTCGATTTGAGAAACCAACTACGGAACAAGCTTCACTGTCTGGTGTCACTACATATTGGGAAAACGTCTCTCCTTCTTCCAATGTTTTACAATTCGGCCGAGAGGCCGCGCCCGTTTTCGCTCCCCACGTGGATAGGCGGAAGCTTCCCTCTTCTATCCGTCGCGTCCTGTCCGCTAGGTGCCGTTGTCTTCTCTGGAGCCGCAAACTCATCATCATCATTTTCATCATCACTGTGAATAGCTTCCTCTAGAAATCAATCAATCAATCAATCATTTTTATGGTAATGCAAGCAAAAAATAAAATATTTTAATGCAAGCCGAAACATTGGATCACGCCAATGTTTCATGTTTCATGCCGTAGGATGATGGTGCCTTTTTCTGTGAAAACCGTCCATGAAAATCGTTCATTTCACTTACAACTGCTCGTGTTTCCAAACTTCCCATCCTTAAAAACAGCCAAAAGCAAACGCAGCGTGTGCTTACAGAAATAAATGGATGGCGTGGTACGTCGTCGGCTACGACCTCGATGTGAGATTGTTGTCAGTGTCGTCCATCAGGTGGCGGTGAAAGTAGCTTCTTTCTGTGTTTATTTATTTATTTTTATCCTGAGAGATAAATAGTTTCGGCAGCTGTCACCAGACAGCAGAGCGAGTGAAAAACGGTGACGGCTTCGACGACGCCTAGCTTGTCACATTTTGGTCGGCGGAAAAAAAAAAAGTGACATGGAAGCGGAGACAAAGCGAAAAATGGTGATTGAAACACAAGGTGCTGTAGATTATAAGCAATGGCGCCGATGACGGAAATGTTTGCTCGCTATTTTTTTGTGTGTGTGTCTGTATGTACTTGAAAGAAGACTAATGTTTTGATCAAAGTGGAATGAAACGTCCCCTGTTGTAACGCACTTTTTTTAGGCGTGTTACAAGAAAAAACATGTGGCGGTTTTGTTTTTATGAAGCGGTATTACCTGAGTTAATGTGCACCCTTCACCTCTTTAGTGAAACAAATACATACATACATACATACATACATACATACATACATACATACATACATACATACATACATACATACATACATACATGCATACATACATACATACATACATACATACATACATACATACATACATACATACATACATACATACATACATACATACATACATACATACATACATACATACATACATGCGTGCATACATACATACATTTGGGTTCATGTGCGTGTCTTTGTGTGCGTGACAGAGAGAGAATACCATGGAACAAAGTACCGGACCAGAAAATTATATAACGACTGCTTCTAATGCCCATTTTCTAGATCGCATTCCTAACTTGATTGAAGATACGTTTCCTTTTTCTTTTCTTTTCTTTTTTTTTCAGATTAAAAAAAAAAATAACCTAGCGAAATTCGCAGCGAAGACAACGTCTTAGCTCGCGGCTTCGCTCTGCAGAGTCTCGAGATTCATGGTGGGCAATATCGAGCCGAATTCACAAAATCGTTTCACGGGCTCTTTAAGAAAGATTTAAGACGAACGTTGGGCGGCGCCTACTCCACGAAAGATTTCGGAATTTGCGCTCTCAGTCTAATTAAACATTCCACGAGTCGCCCTAAACACGGGTGATGGAAGAATGCCTTAACAAGCCGATTTCGATACTGGATTTTCTCCTGTTTTGGTTACAAAAAAACACTTTATTTCAACGATTTTTTTTGTATAATCGACAATAAAATATGGTAATTATAGTCTTGCAAACGGCTAGCATGTCTTCGCGGGTGGCAGTAATAATTTTAAGAACGCTACCTTACTACATTATGCCATTTAGTTATTTTCTCTCTCTCTCTCTCTCTCTCTTTTCATTTCATCATAACGCCTCATTGGATAAATTAATTTTGTTCTATTTTATTTTCTGTCCAATGCACAAGGTTTTTTTCTATTCAGTTCTCTTCGTCGGAGTACTACAAAAACTTTTCTTGCTCTATTTAATGGAATTTAGCCCCGTGCCTGAGCACTAAAATATAGGTTAACTTAACTTTAATTTAATCTCTAATTTTACAAATATGCCAAGCAGAGAGGTTTAATCATTATCACGGGGTCCATCGCCTTCATTAATACAAGTTCGCCATTTTATTAATCATGTCCGTTTTGAGAGTATTTAGTAGAATTTCATGGTCCAAGAAACTAAAGCTTCCTTGCAGCTGGGGTTTCTGGGCTTTCAGTATAGTAAAGGATAATAATTTCGCGATTATGATTATCTCTTTAATATCCTGATCAACAGTACGGCATAGTTTACGTAGTTTTAGTTAGAATAAAATGGCACCGCAACGTTTAGTACGACGAAAAAAGCAAAAACAGGTTGTGTTTACACTATGCCAGCTACCCATACTTTAATGTAAAATAAATTATGTTCTCCTAGAAACATAATTCTTTTTGTTCGCTTTATTGACCCATTTCTATTACTTTATGATACTACTCAGATAGGATACACAGCGTGCTTGTAAAAGATTTAGGCATTGTGCCTCGAACTACAAACTGTGTGTTCATCGCGGCACCATGTCGCGCCATCTCACGACAGCGACTTGAATCTTTGGAGCGGTAACGCTTGCTTCGTGATTATCCTGAAAGAATTCCGCACAAAAAGACAAAAAAAATATCTTAAGAAGATCCGAAGTACAAGAACGGAGCTTCGTAAAAATCGTTGCAAGGCCTTTTTGGGAACGTTATTTTCATATCCTTAGAGGTGAGGATGCCTCGAAAGAAATGGAGTTTAAAATAATGGAAGTGGGAAAGCCGCCGTGGCTGTGTTTACTCCATAGAGTTACAATCTAAGTAAAAATGTGGTGTCGGGGGGGTCATCAACGCAAGTACCTGAGCATCGTTTCCGGGCGCCATCTTTTCTTTCTTGTATCTCTATATGTGCGTATAGTGTATACGTGTTTGTTTGTACAAGCTGCCTGTTTTGTTATTGTTTTTGTTTACAACGAATAGGGCAGTGTTTTCGCAGTATATCTCGCTCCAAAATACACGCAAAAGCTTGCAACGAAAAGTGAAGATAACAAAACAAAAAAAGGCAGAATTGAGCTGACGCGTTGAAAGATTTACGAAAAGGGGAAACTGGAAATGACGCCACGGCGTGAGCATCGCCATTTACAGGACGATGATGATGATTATGATGGTGATGATGATACCCCGTCAGACTTAACTGGGATGCCACTCTGCACTAGCCTGATATTTTTTTTGCAGTTTATTTGTCTGTTTTTTGTTGCTGTTTTTCTTTACATTCGCAAATACAAATCCTTTGTTTTGTTGCATGATTGTTAAATTTTGTTTCATCGCTTGAACTCTAGATATTCTATTATATTAGTTACTTCCAGTCACTGCTTTCTCATACACAGATGTTTTTTCCGAGTGCAAGAGTGAAAGGAATGTATATACAACGATCGTTTTATTCCTTCTAAGTCAGCAGGCACCTCAAGTTAATCTTCAGCTATATAGTCACCCTCAAGATGACAACGGCAGGGCGTCCTCTTTCAAAGCCCAACCTCCGGCACACGCTCGCTGCCTTCCGTCGTGCTTTGACTACGGGTGCACGCTCGAAGCCCGCGAGACGCCGAAGCGCTCTTGAGGGTGGAAAGCCCGCACTGAAGACGGAGGGACAACCGAAGAACCTATAGCTGCCGTTCCAATTCTCTCGGTGACCACAGACGTATTCTAAGAGGGCCTGGTTCCCCTTCAGTTTTTAACTACAGTCGGCGTCAACTGTTTCGCGCTACGTTGTTAAGACTAGCGTAGCTTCCACAGTGCTGCAGTCCCGGAACTGCCGCGAGAGCGTGTGCCCAATTTGCTTCGACAGCGTTGTGAGGCCCCGCGAAAGCTACGGATATATATGGTATTGTAGACTAAAGCAGGTGTCACATTTCTCACGAATAATACAAAAGACAGTTTGCAAACACAAGACACCGGAATGTCTGTGGTTCGAATGTCTGGATCTCGCTACGACTCGCGTTCGAATCCGTACGCAGACTGTCCTATTGTACACGATGTATCGCAGTGTGACCTCGACCCAAGGCTCGATCACATCGCTCATATACATGGTGCAAAAAACACATGGTGTTCACTGTAGTGCAGACATGCGGACAGAATAATCTGCGCACACACCTCATGCATGCTCGAAGCCCGCTTGCTTCATGCGTATGAAGGCTTCGAACATGCGTCTGCATGCAATTTTTTTTTTCGTGTGTGTCCAGTGTGCTAGGGTTGTGCAATACGAGGAAGAAGCACGCCTCGGACAGTTTCTGCGCGCGGTTTTCAGTACGACGTGCTAGCAGTGTGACGGGGCCTTAACTCAATGACCTGCATGATACAGTCCGTGCCTCATGCTATGATACGACACGTCGTTAACCTAAAGTTTTCTAGTGTTTGAGGATGCGGTAGGTAGTAGATGAGTGCGTTACGACCGCTTGCGACTGCTTGCTACTAGACGGTTGCTATGACAACCAACGTCCGCGCCGCGCGCCTCAGCGTAATTTTCTTCGAAAGGTTGCGAAGTGGGCGTCACGGGACTTTTGCTTAAAACTCTTCACTTATCGAGCCATCCTTCCAAACTCTTTTTTCTTTTTTTTTTTTTTCTTTGACGGGCCTCGTGTACAAGGAACGATGCAACGATTTTTGTACTTTGGGCATATACCGCTTGGAACGGATCCCTGAAGTTAATGACCTGTGAAACACCCGTTCCGTTTTTCCCCACACGAAATCAAAGTCGCAGAAAAAATATTAAAAGAAAAGAATTAAAGACGTTTAAATATTTCTGTAATGCCAAATTGGAGCGCATCTCTTGAGAAGGTAAAGGGGAAGGTACGGAAGGAGGGTATGCCCCTCGTCCCCCTCCGTACCCTCCCATCCTCCTCTCCTGCTCCCCTACCATTTAGCCAAAAATTTTCACTAAATTTCTCGCTAAATTTAGCGAAAATTTCCCCGCTAAATTTTGCGGGAAAACATTTCCGTTTAATTGACGTGTGACGTCAAACGTCAATTTCACGTGACACGTCACGTGAAAAGTCAGGTGTGACGTCATTATGGGAAACGTCCCGCTAAATTTAACGGAAACATTGCCCGCCAAATTTAGCCATGGATTTCCCTACCAAATTTAGCGAGAAACTGTTGCGCTCCTGACGTCACACGTGACGTCACGTGTGACGTCATTATGGGAAACGTCCCATAATGCAACGCGCGGTTATGCTGACGCCGCTCAACCCGGAAGCGGGCGCCTAAGAGCTGCGCTCTAAAACGTGTAGCGTTCACCCCCTCAACTCGCAGCCAGAACAAGCGGCCACGTGATCTGGAGCCAATTATATGCCGCCAATGTTGATCATGGCTGGACATAACGGCGGCTTGGGCGAATAGACCATTTGCTATATTACCCAAGCATCAAGGAGAATGCAGGGATTGGTGTTCCACCTTCCCCGTATAAAAGATTCGAAGTAAATAATCAAAATAAAGCGTTGACGAACGCGCGTGCAAGATACCATTTCTTTTAGGTATTTGCTTTGGAAACATTAACTGCTGAGGCCAGCGCGTGCGGCGCGTGGAACACCAATCCCTGCATTCTCCTTGATGATTGGGTAATATAGTAATAGGTCTATTGGTTCTCCATGTCTCAAAATGATCAGAGCCAAGCGCTGGGGTGGTCAAGGCACAGGACACGCGCTGAGTTCCAGACATTTTAGATGCAGAGCATCTCTTGCTCGGGTCTATGTCCCGCGGCCTTGTAGTCCGCACTCGCACTACGCACGCGCAACTCTCCTCCTTCCCTCTCTCCAACAGCTGCGCGTTACTCTCTCCGCTCTCTCTCTCTCTCTACCAGCTGCGTGCACTGCGCGTTCGTTCGCTTCTACTCACACCGCGCGCGCACGCGCAACTCTCCTCCTCTAGTCTCCTCTCCTTCAAGTGTGAAAAAAAATAAACGGCGAGCGGCGAGCGTTTTAAGTTTCTCTGCCGCGAGCCGCGACGAAGGCTCGCGTAGGGGGTGCCGCTAGGGCAGCCGGTGGCGCCATCTCTCGACGTCAGCACGCAACTGACTCTTTCCTCGGAACCAACACGATGCTCCGCATCACCCCATGGTTCCCCCTCGGGAAGATGGTGTAATTTTTTATGGTTCGGCTATTGTCGTTATTGCAGCGATTGGACACGGGCCACTACCCGAATGCTTCCCGAGCTACCGATTCTTCACGAGCCCAAATCGAGTGCCCACGCAATGCTCGGGTCCAGTCTATGAGCCGCATCCAAATATCGATGACTGGCTGGTACTGCGGTCCCCCACTTACATCATCAAGTTTCGCGAAGGAGAGATTGAGTGAAAGCGCTCGCTTTTGTCCTTGAAATTACACCGCAACAAAGAAGTTTCTTGGCCAGTGGCGCTATGTGCGAGTATCCTTGAGTACCACTAGTGCCAGTAAGCTCGTATAAAGAGAAAAACATTCCAATTGAATATCGTTGCACCGCCCCTCGCGTGGCCCTTGACGTGACGCTGCTGCGGTGGCGCTGTTGTGGGCTCGGCCCATGCGCAGAGGCGCTCAACTTCAAACGAATATGGAGTCTGCGCATGCCCAAACCCGGAGTGGGCAAGTGCTAACTCGTTCGGTTATTTATTTATTTATTTATTTTACTTTTGGAGGTGTCCCTAAAACGGCCCGCAGACCTGCAGAAGGGTACACCTCTATATGCGTTCTAACGTAAGCAGCAAACCCACAAAAGCGTGCACCATTTGTGTTACAAAAAAATGCCGTAAAAAAAAAGAAGAACGAAAGTGGTGCGCGAGAAAAATGTATTTAAAAACATTATCAAACGTGAATATAGAACATCAAATAAATTAAATCTCCGACATTGTAAAAAGAAATAATAAAAAGAAAGGCACACAAGATAGCTCAAAGAGTAATACTGACTCAAAAAGTTCAAGTGCACAAAAAAGAGCAGTTTACTCAAAGAACTTTGAGCATATAAGGCGCTTGCTATGACCATTTTGAAGAACACCAAGCGCCTATTTATTTCTAACGCACACTGCAGTTGCTTCAAATCAAAACTAAAAAAAACTTCCCCATAAAAAAAAAAAAAAGTTAAGCTATGGCGCGCCTGGAACCAAGTACTTTCACAAAGTGACGATAAGGAACGGCTTCGTTACCACTCGACTGCAGCAGAAATCGAGGTGCCTTGCCTGTCGCAGATATAATAAGAGTATGCAACTGCTTTGGTATCGCATTATTTCTTTTAATGCGAAAGCATTAACTGTCTCATGGAGCGAGCTGAAGTGTTCCGCGTACCGCACTATAGAGACTTTTAGAAAACCGTTACCATGATCCGCGTACCGCACTAGGGACTTTTAGCGAACCGTTACCGTATTCCGCGTACCACACTACCGGAGCCTTTGCAGCATGCTTTTAAGCGCGCGCCCCGGGCGATACCGCGACCGCGGGGCGCGCAATTAAACGCATGCTTCTGCACTACCAGAACCCGGTAACCGTTTGCTAAAAGTCCCCACTAGTGCCTCCATCGTGCCGTAGTGTCAGCCGCGGTACGAAACTAAAAAGCCTCCTTTCTACTTTATCACTCGTCGCTTCTTGAAGGTGCCATGAAGCGATTTTTCTACTTTCGATAAATACTACTCAGAATCACTCCCTAACGTTAGTAACCAAATAAACTTGCCACAGTTTTCCTTTCTAAGCAATGGCAGTCGGCAAATAAATTCGAGAGATATGAGCATCGTTCCTCCCCCCAACTCGGAGCCAGAAGAAGCGGCCACGTGGTCTGGTGCCTATCCTATGCCACCAACGTTACTCATAGCCACGCACTGGGGTCGGCCAAAGTAGAACACGCGTGCTGAGCTCAGAGTGGCATTCTCATCACCGCAGTGGCTGGACACGAGCCACTACCCGAGTGTCCGCCGATGCTTGACTTTGTTACGAGCCGAAGTCGAGTGCTCACGCAGTTCTCGTGTCCAATCCATGAGCCGCGCTCGACTGTCGTCAGGCAGGTGGTTTCGGTCCCACAATTACGTCATCGAACTTTACGAAAGCAAAACTGGAAGAAATAGTTCCCTTTGATCCTCGCAATTCCACCACGACCAAGAAGCTTCTGAATCAGTGGAGGTCCGTACGCGTATACTTGGGCCAGACTGGGACCAGTACGCCTCTGTAAAGTTATGAACATTCCAACCCGATATCGTTTCATGACCCCTTTACGAAAGTTCCAGCGCATTCTCGACAGTTTGTATGTGTTCTGGCTTAGAACCTTCGCGAACACAGGGCGCACGTAAAAGCAGCCGTTGCACGCTGCATCCAGTGAGTCTAACGCCACTGCAGCGCTCGACCGTGCTTCTACACCGACAAGGGCGCCAGTTCTATTTTTGGTTTTGGTACAAGTTCGCCATAATAAAACCCATTATTTTATCAGTTAATTCTTGTCTCCTCAACTGCCATTCGCAGCGATATAAAAATGTATGGAAATAGAAACGCACACGTTCTGCGCACAAAAATTAGTAACCCCACACCAGAATTACCCTTAACACTGCGTAAATTCAAGTTGTTGTTTTTTTTACGAAGTAATTCTTTTATTGCTTACAGCCCTACCGGCTAGGAATATCCCTCTAAGCTAATTTATTTAAAACATTTTGTTCTTAGGGTGGACTGAACTTTGTTTCCTCTTCGGGATTAAATTAGGTTTTTTATGTTTCTCTTATATTGCCCGAAGCCACTTTTTAATCCGCAAGGGGTTTCATACTCTTTCTTCACGGGTCCTTCTTTATATTTTTTTATTAAAGCTAGGTTAATTAGGAAAGCGTCTTGAGAAGGCGTAAAAGACAATCTCCATTAAATATTTCCGCTCCGATAAATATTGATTGCGGTGAGACTTTCACTCTACGCAGTAAGAGAGAGAGAGAACTTTAATTGAAATTCATCCGCGCCAAACACATTTCTCTTTGTTTGCTAGCCTCTTTTGTTATTTTCGTACGGTTCGTGCGTACCATGTAAGCTTTCCTTTTGTTTCGACAATTGTGTTAGCAAAGATTCTTTTTTTTAACACGCGTGTGTGGCCTCGTTGTAACACGAGCGTAAATGTTTATGTGCCTGCGTGCATTTTGTCACTGCAGTTATATATTTATATTCATTTGTGTGTGTGTGTGCGCGAGCGCGCGTGTGTATGTGTGTTTGCCTGTGTGTGGCGCACATGTGTATCTCTGTGTGCGCGCGAGCGCGTGTGTGTGTGTGTGTGTGTGTGTGTGTGTGTGCGCGTGCGTGCGTGCGTGTATGTGTGTGCGTGTGTGAATGTGTGTGTGTTGGTATCTGGGCGTGAAGCTGTTCATGCGTGTGTGTTCGTGCATTCAGGGTATAATTGATTTCGTGCATGGCGTGTGCTCCTTGCGAGCCTTTTCAGAGAGTCATGAGAGATGTATTCATTCTGTGTCGGCTCTTTTGTTTTTCGCGAGAATTCTATAAGGTCCTTAATCAGCGATTACGATAACGGGGAGGGGAAAGCGGAGCGGAAAGATTAATAATTAACGCGAGAAGAGGAGAGAAGCTATTCCTGCTATTCCAATCGCCTGATTTATCTTGGGCAATTAAAAAGCTGTAACGACATTTTGGTTTGGTGTGTTCTAGATTCTAGTCGATTTTCTTAATTGCGCGCCGTCTTACTTCTTTTTTTTTTTTAACCCCTGATTCGAGATTTTGCGCGAGAAAACCGCGTAAAGATTGCGGTCCCACTGCACGGTGTTCTTCTTGGTTAACCTGTTTTTTTTTTTATGGTTTTGTTTTTCGTCTATCTCTTTATTATTATCCCTGTAGTAGTGTCTTTGCTGGTTCTGAAATTAATTTCAGAACGATTTTATTCGCGAAGAAGATTCGGTCTCGCGTTGGCTGCGGTAGGATTTAATGTGAAATGCAGGATAGTGGTGGTGTGGAAACTCACTATTATTTCTGTTTACGCTACACGCAATAAATATTACAATATGCAATAGAAAACTGCAGGTTCGTTCACAATGGCATGGTTTTGGAGTAAGTGGGAGGCCCGCTACAATGACGTCACACAAACGCAAAGGTATCACAAACAAACAAACAAAAACTGGAGCGAAAAGTCCCTCGAGAGACCGCGGGCGTCGTGGCAAAGCAGGGATGACATCATAGTGATGTGATCTAGCAATGAAAATTAGAATAAGCTGAATCACTTGTAACAACTACCGCTTCATGATCCATTTTACTGGGTTTCATTCGAGTTAGCCACACATATTTGTGGCCAACTTCACCACGTTCAATTAATGGTGTGGTTTTTGTTGCTGAAATACAATAGAGTGCGTTCGTGGTGGGCTATGTCTCAAAGCCCTCATGGCCTCAAAATTAAAAACAAAATCCTCATAAGTATGCTCTACAGAAAGTTCAACGAATAATATTAAAATTACTCTTAAAAGTAACTGATTATTACCAATTATCCTGTTAAGAATGTGTCAAATCCAGCCGGCTTAGCGCAGTCAAACTGGAGTCTGCGAGTGTCGCCTATGCAGCCTCATACTGGCACCAACTCGGGTTATCCATGAATGATGCATGGCGGCAGTAAAACGTGCAAACATATACGTTTATTGTTTTATGGTGCTTATGTTCTTATTTTTTCTTTTCCTTCGCAGGAACAGCATTGATGCAGCTGGTGGATGTCCAGAAGGAAATCGAGACTCAACAAATGAATATTGTGAGTCTTGTCCTTTTAATATACGCTTCTCCTCCTCGCGTCAAAAAAAAAAAGAAGAATATTGCACGTTTTTGTGGTAATCAATGACTGAAACCGCAAGCTGGGCCGAGCACTTTGCTTTAAAGCGTTCCTTTCTAACAAAAAAACTAATAATGAAAAAATATTTTTCAGATATTACACATGTTTTACGCTGACAAAGATGGGGCACAGAATGCGTTAAGTGCAGGTTACACACTTCCAAGGGACGTGACGTAAAGCATGCTCTCCCACACAGCTGCACTCTGCGCAGCTGCTCCTCGTGCGCATGATCTTTCCGCAACTGCTCTCCGAACACCTGTGCCGCTAAGCTCAGTTGGTATGATATCGGCTAAAATTAACTAGGTGGCCGTTTCGATTCTCGTCGGAGGTGTCCTTCTTAGGTTCGAATAGTCCCTACACTTATACATCACTCCAAATTTAAAGTTTGTGTGAAGCTAGAACATGACAAGAATGTTGTTCTAGCGTCACGGATGATCATGAATATGTCACGATCATCCGTGACAATGTCCACGGTTTTCTTTTTTAACCTATATGAGCGATAAAACATACTCTTTGTTAAAACAGCTAGACTTCAATGCCACAAATATGTACATACGTTAAATCGTCAAGGGAGTAGCATTGCATTAAAGTTGACGCGGGAACTGTTTCAGAAGTGAGTTCAGTATGCTTCCGTGATTACTTTGGGAATGTGGTGTAGCAGGTTACGAAGCGGCCGGGATTCTCATTCCATTCACGAAGTCTAGCACTCGTTCAAGGGTGACATTGCTAGGGAGATGTACAGTCGGGGACAAAAGTCTCCAGGACACGCGAGCTGCGACTGAAACGCATTGCTCTGCCATCTGCCGGCGGGTCGCCTGGTTTCGAGATCACAGAAAAGCGCATGCGCGTCCTACTGTGCCTGCCAACATGTGCGCTTTCCCGCTCTTCTGCGGCGCGGCGCCTAACTCGGAATCGGGCGCGTGGTACCGCCTCGGAGATAGCGCTTACTGACATGGCACCTATAAAGCAAGAAGTCACGGCAGCTCAACTGAGCGATAAGCTGAACTGGTTATAAAGCAAGGTGCGCTGACACGGCGAAATGCGGCGCAATGCCCCAGGCGGTATCTCGAGTTTCGGAATGTGTAGCAGACGCTCGTCAGCCGCCAGCGCTATCTCCGAGGCGGTACCACGCGCCCGATTCCGAGTTAGGCGCTGTGCCGCAGAAGAGCGGGAAAACACACATGTTTGCAGGCAGAGTAGGACGCGCATGCGCTTTTGTGTGATCTCGAAACCAGGCGACCCGCCGGCAGATGGCAGAGCAATGCGTTTCAGCCGCAGCTCGCACGTCCTGGGGACTTTTGTCCCCGACTGTACACTGCAGTACGCGCCTTGGAAGAACGCTTGTCAGCCAAAATTCATCCTAAAAAAAAACTATCGATCTGCATTCAATGACTCGAGTCCTCATGGGGTCTGAGGTAAACAGTGGGAAGCGTGTTCTTCGTCGAATCCAGTTTCAAAGGTGATCATGCAATAAAATGCAAAGGTGCAAGCGAACTGGACGATAATAATCCCTGGAGAAGGGGAACGAGGGGGACAAAGAGACAAAGAAGAATAAAGAGATTTGTATACATCTTAAAACCTGAGACTGTGGTTGGAAAAGTTGAAGGTATTTAGGAGAGGCAACAAGAAAAAGAAGAGGCAAGGTCTCAAACTCAGCTAAAATCTTTATTGCGTTCGCGTCTTATATACTCCGCTTCCAATGACGTCACCAACGTTGAGTCCCAACCGTCACAGTTCAAACCACCAGACCCGAAACCGAGGACAAAGCAACAAGCGGACAACTTTATACAATGGCTTATACCTGACCTTAATCTTCGCTAACATCAATGTACCAGTTACAAAAGGACCGAAGGTTTACGGCACCCTCCACAAAATTTGATAAGAACTACATCACAAAAAGCAAACTACCGTTCAGAACCTCTTTATACAAACAAAAGACAAAGAAAACCAGGAAGTCCAAAACGATAACGACGCCTCGAAAGGATCGCTCAAACCAGGATACTAAGGTTCATTGCTTTGTTCAGCATAGAAGGCCGCTTTTACAACCGCAAAAAACGCTTCGCTTCGTTCCCAACCTGCAAAGACGCCTGGCTGATGCAATTACCCGACGTCTTAATACAAACAGTTTCCTGAACAACACGTTTCATGTCATCTTTCTCTTTACATATTACCTCCGTTTTTGACCAAACAGCCTTACAACCGCGACATTCCTGTAAGTGCCTAGCTAACTCGGAGTTTGAAGCATTGTTCCGGACATTCCTTTTATGTTCAGTGAGCCTATCATTTAAACACCTCGAAGTTTGTCCCACATACTTAAAACCACACTCCAATGGTATTTCATATACCACTGACCCTTCACACGGAACCGATTTATCGCGGTGCTCCTTCTGGCACTTTTTTTGTCCTGATTCAAAGGGTGTAAGATGGCAAAGCTTAAAATCCGCAGTACACACAGTTTCTATACCAAACTTCTTCGCGCTTGCCTTCAAATTGTGCGAGATGTCGTGGAAGTGCGGAATTACTGCTCGTCGACAAAACAAGCAGGTCTTAAACAGCCGACGAGCAGTAATTCCGTACTTCACGACATCTCGCACAATTTGAAGCAAGCGCGAAGAAGTTTGTATAAACTGTGTATACTGCGGATTTTAAGCTTTGCCATCTTACACCCTTTGAATCAGGACAAAAAAAGTGCCAGAAGGAGCACCGCGATAAATCGGTTCCGTGTGAAGAGTCAGTGGTATATGAAATACCATTGGAGTGTGGTTTTAAGTATGTGGGACAAACTTCGAGGTGTTTAAATGATAGGCTCACTGAACATAAAAGAATGTCCGGAACAATGCTTCAAACTCCGAGTTAGCTAGGCAGTCTACAGAATGTCGAGGCTATTTGGTCAAAACGGAATAGTAAAGAAAGAGATGACATGAAACGTGTATTCAGAAACTGTTGTATTAAGACGTCAGGTAATGATCAGCCAGACGTCTACGGTTAGAAAGCGTAGCTGCAGTTGTAAAGCGGCTCTCTATGCTGAACAAAGCAATGAACCTTAGTATCCTGGTTTGAGCGATCCTTCAGGCGTCGTCGTTTTGGACTTCCTGGTTTTCTTTGTCTTTGTTTGTATAAAGAGGTTCTGAACAGTAGTTGCTTTTGTGATGTAGTTCTTATCAAATTTTGTGAGGATGCCGTAAACCTCGGTCCTTCTGTAACTGGTACTGATGTTAGCAAGATTAAGGTCAGGTATAAGCCATTGTATAAAGTTGTCCGCTTGTTGCTTTGTCCTCGGTTTCGGGTCATAGTGGTTCTGTGACGGTTGGGACTCAACGTTGGTGACGTCATTGGAAGCGGAGTATATAAGACGCGAACGCAATAAAGATTTTAGCTGAGTTTGAGACCTTGCCTCTTCTTTTTCTTGTTGCCTCTCCTAAATACCTTCAACTTTCCAACCACAGTCTCAGGTTTTAAGATGTATACTATTCACCAGCTCGCCTGCACACTGACCGTCTTTTCGTTAAGAGATTTGTGTTTGTCCTTTGTGCTCCTTGTTCCTCTTCTCCGGGGATTGTTATCGACGGTTTCAAGTCGCTTATATCCACCTCAATGGAATGCTCCAAATCACCCAGCTCTTCCCCTTGTAAAACCATTGAAGACATAAAGCAGGTTAGGGATCATATGACAACGACGAGACCTCTCTTTCGAACGCCTATAGCGCCCCGCCACGCGGTCGTCGCCTTTTGGCATGCTTTGTCTGCGCGTGCATGCTCGAAGCTCCCAAGACCATAGGAGTAGACTTCGGGGGGCATCGGGGCTCGTGCCCCCCTGCTGAGATCCAGAGGGGCAGAGCCCCCCCCCTGGGGGGCCGGGCCATGGTCCTTACCGAGACGCTGTTTACGTGCCATGTAACGAGCTTCTAGTAGTGTCATGGAAACAAAATAACGCCCACGTTGCCTTTGTTGACAAATACATGGGAAGAAATCCCAGCGTGCTTTCGTTAACTTCAATCTCCAGTTCTGGCGAAAAGGTAACGCGCAGCACCTCCCCCCCCCCCCTGAAAAAACTTCTCAGCCTGCCCCACCTCACCGGGAAAATGGAAAGTCTACGCCGCTGCCCGAGACGCCGTTGCGTTATCGAAGGTCGAAAACTCGCGCTGGAGGCGGGAGAGCCGGGACTCATTTCAGCAATTCTCGTTCTGTGAGTGACTCAAAGCACTGGACCCTGGGGAAAGTAGCGCCATTGCCTTCTCTGCCTGCTAGCCAGACAAAAAAAGATTGTGTTTGTTTGTATGTTTATACAGCTTGAAAGTTAGTCTGCCTCAATTCGTGACTTGACTTTTAGCTGTAGATGAGCAATTTAGCCAGTGCAGTGCATCCGCTAGCCTGGGCGTTTTGAACGTGCATCACCCAGTAGTGATACACGACCGCACGCCGGTACGATGCTCATTCAGATAGAAACGGGCAGGGGCGGGGATTGAACCTAGAATCCCCGGGTTCTGCAGCGCGAGCTTTCGCTCCACGTGCTCCGAGATCTATGTGCGATATACCACTCGGTCACCGATTCCGAGCCATATTATACTCTGTTTCACTTTAAATATGAGCGTAGCAGAAGCTACAAGAGCGAGCTCCGGGCTTTCAGCGTCCCTGCCAGGCACGAGCGCTCGTGCACTGCAAGCATGCACTGTTCAGGGCCACATGCTCGTGCTTGTAGCATCAGCTGCGCCTGGACTTCAGCTGAAACGAAGTATAACACTCAGATGACCAAAAACTCGCAAGCCGATTGGCTGATCGGTCACTAGTTCCATGGCGATCGCCATTTTGGCCCTTTCAAATCTTCGAAGCTCCGAAAGGGTCGTTCTAAACCAGTCGTGCAAGAATTGCCATGGAGCGTCATCTTGCTGAAGGCGTTCCTCGCCAATCTAAGCGTTTACGGCACTGTGTATGCAATCAGCTTATCACTCATGCTTATCTCCACAGATCCCTTACAGTGATATTGCTCTTCTTACGCATCTCATTTCATTTCATTTATTTGTCTCGGGAGAGTCTGGAGTTCGCAGGAAGGCCAAAGGCTCGTACCGGTTGGCCTAGAAACACGCAGTTTAAATTACTGGACGCGGTGCCACGTCCAGTAAGGGTGATAAAGGGATGATATAATATACAAGATGCACGACGAGGCCAGCCAGCCAAGGTGACCTTCAGCGGGATGATCGATGAAGGTTCTGGATGGTGAAGCCCTGGCGGTTGATGGTGCGCTCGCTCACTTCGGTGGGAGCAGCGGCCCCGGATGGTGGCCCAATCGGAGTAGACGGCTGCCACCCCTGATGCATTCACTTCCAGAGATAAAACGTAGCGTCCCGATAGTTCTGTCACGCGTCTCGTCCCAAAAGGTACATGATGCCTTAGCTGTCGATGAGCGTGGCGGTACGAGGTGTCAGGTCACCGGACTGGCAGTAAGAGCTAGGTATCATCATTCGCCAAAATTTTTCAATGCCTCTAAGCACCGACACCGCACGTGGTGGCGGTACGAAGATGTGCGCTGGTTTCACCGGTAGGGGATAGCAAAAACTCAAGCGTCTCTATAATGCTATCCCTCACCACACAATTTAGATAGGCTCACCAAAAATGTGGAGTTCAGGGAGAAACTGCTCATTCCATGAACCAACAAGGGTGACCATATAGACCAGTGGTTCTCAAATGAGAATCCGCGGACCCTTTGGAATCCGCGAAGGCATTCTAGGGGTCCGCGAAGCCCTGCCTCATCAGTCAAGCCTCGGCAATAAAAGTTTTCTTTTCTTTTTTTATATTGAGAAAAAAACGTTCTAATTTTCGGGGTGAGTTTTTTTCGTGTGTGTCAATGAGAGAAATCTACTCTACACTAGCCCTTAGTTGTTATCTCTTTATTAAATCATTATCATGATTAACCTATACTTTTCCTTTCCCTTTATTACTGCCGATCCACAAGGGGTCCGCAAAACATCAATGGTTGAGGACCACTGATATAGACGTTTTCTGTTTCCTGTCATTCTCAGTCATGTGGGTTCCCCATCTGGTGTGCGGGAGGAAGAAATTATAAAAAATTTAAACCTGGAATATGCGAGAAAATATAGGTGATGCAAAAAGAAAATTTTGTGTGACAATCACGCATTTTTCGTAAACACGTTTCAGCGGCGTGGAGAGATCAAAACAATGTTTTACCGCATACCAGAAGTGACGACATTCAAGATGGCTGCGCCTTTGTGGAAAAGGTGTATACGGGGAGCTTGGCGCTACCTTCCTAGATTCCAATAGCTTCATGAGTGACTACGCACCTTCCTAATGTGTACAAATCCACAGCCAAGCACGCCCGTGTTTGTGGCTTTTGAAGGCGATGAAAGTGCACCATACGCACGGACACCGAGGATACAAGGCGCTCTTTATGGGAATGGCCTAGATAGTTAATTCTTCAAAGCATCTTAATAGCTCCAAACAACTTGCGCGAAAAAAAAAAAAAAGACAGACCAGCCAGCTGGGTCTACCTGTATTATTCAGATGGTACTGGGACCACTCAATCGATACGAGGCATGACAGTAAAATAAATTAAAGCCTCCTTCAGAAGACTTTTTTGTTTGTTTTTGGGGTGGTGCAGCGCAAATGACTTGTTTAATTTCTCACATTCCTATCGAATTTAGTTTTCTCGTTAATTGAATAATCGGACAGGTCAGAGGATGGCACCTGAGTTTACTTAAGAAAGATGATTTTTTTTTATTAAGCTTGTGCGCCCAAGCAGACTAGATACGTTAAAGACAGTAAGGTAAGAAAATCACCGCTAGAAGAGCAACATCCAAAACAGACGAAGTCTAAAAGAGCCTGAACTTCTTCCTCCAAAAGAACATTAGTGTAGTACGTTGAAATACACCAAACACTAAATAGGCTAAATAAAAGTTTTTCAAAACATTTTACCCCTCCAGCCCCTCCCGATTTTAGAACAATATTTATGTTCATCGACTTTGAATATTGTCGGCGTATGGGTCATTATAGGCAGAAATATGATACAACCTAAAAATGCATTTCACACATAAATATACGCATTTACAGGGAACGAAATCAGTCTTAAATAGTAAATAAAAAACGTGCGTAAAGCACGCAGACAAAAAGGCACGCAAAGGCACGCAATTTTTCCAACTCTAACATTTCTTTATTTTCATTTCAAGCGAATAATCTCGCTCTTTTAATGTACAGACACAAACACAAAAGTCGCCCGAACATTGCAAAGCACCTTCAAAGCCGCACAACCAGCGAGCACTACACGTACCAAAAGTCGGTCATGTCAGAACCCGAGAACCATTTCTTCCGCTTCCCAGAACAAGCTCGGTCAGCGCGGTTGCAAACCGTACACCGCGAACTGAAACCGATCCAAAGCTCAAATCGAATTATACAATCGCGGAAAAACCCTCAGCGACTCCAAATTGAGTTCGCTCCGAGCTGTCAACTCCGTGCATGCAGCCTTATAGATCGACCTCCTCCTCCTCTCCTCATCAACTACATCCTCACCCAAACACCATCATCATCATCATCGCCGCTTTACCAAGCCTGTACTATATACTACTTTGTCCCTTAACCTAACAGTGCGGTTGGAGCTACGCTCTCGCCGGAACAACCAACCGCCTCACTTTCACTACGTGACAGCTCGCTCTCTGCGCGCGGGTATAGGCGAGCGCGTGATCACGTGGCAAAAGCCAGACAGACGATTGGTCCACAAGAACGTGTAGCGTCCACCGCACTGTCGGCTTAGGGACGAGCAGAGTACAGTATGGCGCGTGCGGCCGGCGCGTCTTAAATATAAAATAACGCACCCTCCACGCGGATCCGCGCTGGTCAGCATTTTTAGGCCTAGCGACGGCGTCCTCATCCAACCTAATTAGTCATTCGGGTGGGCGACTAATCACCGGCCGCCTCATTAAGCATGATACGCCGGGAGCTTTGTATAAACGCGCGCGGTCCAGTCCGCTTAGTAGTCGCGGAAACCGTGCCAGCGATATGGGCGTAGAGGTCGCGTAAAGTCCGGCTATCGCGAGAGTACCGACACGTTGGTATTACGTGGCTTGCATTGACGTCACGTCAGCGGCCATTGTTGCGACCTTGACGGAGAGTGCGTGACCTCTGCGGCATGCATACCGTAGAACCAAAGCAATTGTTACTGTTTTTTCTCGGCAAGAAGGAATAGGGATGACCACCAGCATGGTGCAATGATGACACGCGCAAGCCTTGTACAGTGCTACACAAAAGAGCGTCACAAAATTGAATATTTTTTTTTTTTGCGGGGATTTACTAAAATTTATTGCATTTTTAGTTGGTCTAACGAGAACACGCTATCTTTTCAATAAAACAGATGTAATTTAGTTGTTTATACAGTTATAGGTGTAATTAGTTGACGAAATTACATTACACATTTTCTCAGCTCTGAGCACAGAGACAGTTACAGTGAAAGTTTTAGCAACCGGAGTATAAATAACTTACTTTTATTTAACATGTATATATTTATAACCTGAGCCTGATTCACCAATGCCACATTTCGCGCGTCGCAATGATGGCTAGCATGACGTTTGCCTTCGTAAAATGAACGTTTCTGTCCTAATGCCTGGGAGAGAAAATTTCACACAAACCGAAGTGACATTAAGCGGCTGCTGAGTAATGTAAATGTATACGCGTGCGTGTGTGTGTGCGTGGTCTTCAGGTAAAACGGTCGGGTTAGAGAGCCGCGTTGCATATGTAACGCGGACTGCCGCGCGGGAGCCTTAATTTTTGCGCACGATAATACTGTTAGCGTTAACAGCAACCGGGCAAGACTTAGTAGGATACGGGGAAACACCTCTCACGAAAAGCTCAGCGCGTCTTAATTTTTTTTATCAATTTATGCGTGTTTTATTTTTGTGCGTGAGTCTTTGTTGTGGCATGTTTAGTGGATGAGTTTGATTAATTATACGCTTATACTGGGTGTTCGGAAGAAGAAAAAAACGCGGTTTTTCTCGTTGCAAAATTACGCGATGCACCGCCGAGTGTTATTGGGTCTACGCTCAACGTGTAGCGCTAGCAAATCGGACCAGAGCGCAAGGCTTCGGAACTTTCCAGTTTTCTTATTCAAAAGTTGTAAGCGCATAGCGTTCAGTGAGAAAATGGCGGCCAACAAGGCCCGCGAATATACACCAACGCCGCTCTCTGGCGTCACGGCAGTGCGGTGGCGCTGCTGTCGACACGGCGCATGCGCAGACGACTCACCTCACGTTGAATGGCGTCTGCTACCGGAAGCGAGCCCCATTTTCTCATTTCAAATTTTCGAAAATCGCTTATAACTTTTGAATGAGATAGGGGTAAGTTCTGAAACTTCGGCACCTGTGGTCCTGGCAGTTAGGGATACATGTGGTCTGACACAGCATTCGGCGATGCGGAGTTTATTTTTGCGAAGAGGAAGAACAGCGTGGTTATTTTTTCTCACAAACAGCCGGAAGATCAGATGACGTTGCATGGGCAAAACAAAACAAAAATGTCGATGTATACCGCGAACTAATAAAATAATAAAAAGTATTTTCGTAGCTAATATGCACCAAAATTAAATCTAAATTTTATTCATAACTTAAAATATTTGTGTGGTACATATGCATGGTTGCAAAAATTCTCTGATATCTTTTTAACGATTTTCACGTGTAAAGGGGCTCTTAGCTTGAAGTGATGCATCACGGCGAGAGAAATCAGGTTTCGACACGATTGGTATGGTCAAAGCCGCAATTCACGGCAAATGTTGTGTATGCTTTCTACTCTACAAGGGTGTCCCAAGCGGACCTTCCGCCGGAAAACGCACCGGAAAACTCCGCGCTTCCACATAGGAATCTAAAATTTTCACAGAATGTGTACTGAACGGGTAAGCTTCACAGTGCGAAATATTAAGGCCTACTTCTACTCCTGTAAAAAGAAAGCTCGAGATACACCTAAGCACTTCTTATGAGTTGTGAATGCGAAAGCATGCAAGCCGCTCGTCCGCTCCCTTTGTCGTCTGCTCGTCCGCTCCCTTTGTCGTCTGCTGCGTACTAGCGCGCGCGCTTCGGGATCTCGGAGGCCATGGCGCAGCGGCCAATGGGAGCCCCGTCGACGCGCGCCAGACCAATGGAAAGGAAGACGCGCGGAAACTATCTGCCGTTTTCGTGCTTCCAACTGATGACGTCAGCTCGCTCCATGAGACAGTTAATGCTTTCGCATTAAAATGACGAACTTGCCAAAGTTAACATTGGACGCGCTCTTAGGCGGCCTGGTTGGCAGCGCTATTGACTTGTGACGCCATCTCCCGATAGGCGCTGCGGGCAGACAACAGAGTGCGTTGTCTGCTTGCTGCTCCTTACCGGGAGATGGCGCCACAAGTAAATATCGTCGCAAACTGGGTCGTCTGCAAACACGGCCAAGCTTGATTTTGGGAAGTTCTTTTTGCCCTCGTTTTTTACATAAAGAGAGCTGCACTTTGAAATTTTACGCGGAAAAACTGGCATGTTCAGTGCACATTCGGTGACAGTTTGAGCTTTCTATGAGCAGGCGCCTATTTTTGCGGCTCGGTTTACAGCGGAAGATCTGCATGAGACACACTACGCACGCACCGAAGGACGCACACATCTGGAGCCTCTACTTTTCTGCAAAGCACTCGGGAGATGCTATTGCAGCCATCTAAGGAGCGAGAGTGGCGAATGACGAAGCTAAAAATATATAAGCAAAAACAAAACATTACGTACTGTGACACTCAGCATGATGTCTCACCATGCTCAGTTTCAATGCCCAGACTCTTTTTTTTTATATCATAACGTACGTTTAGTTTCGTCTCTCACCGAGCTTATGTCGATGTTTCAGAACTAACCTTTAGCTTATTCAAAGGAAGTGATTTTCTTAATCTTTCAATTGGAAAACGGGGCCCATTGTCGGTAGTTTGCTCCGTTTAAACCGAAGAATGGTGGCTTCACAAGCCCATGTATTCATGGGCTTCTTCGGTTACCATTTTCCCGTTGAACATTTCCAAAAATCGCTTCTAACTCTTGTAGGCATGTTCGAATAGCGGATTTTGAATCCCAAGAGACGTCGAAGCGAACAGTGATTTTGGCCGAATATTTTGGAATCGAATATCGAAGAGTTTCTCCAAGTCTTACACTACCGTACACCATGCATAAAAGAAAATTCAGCTGAACTCGCGAAGGTTGTTTCCAACCTTGCACTTCTCCCTTTCTAACCTCACTTAATTTTTATGTAATTATATTTAGGAACTGTGGTTTTCTAAAGGACAGATTTGTCGCAGCTTCCTAATCGAGGAGATTTATGAATCGGCCTGCTATATGCAAATATTATTTTTATTTTTTATATATCCGACCAAAAGAGAAAAAAAGAAAAAAGAAAACAAGCACGAATTATGAACGCGGGCTGTCAAGACATTGCTGCCTACCATACGTCTGCATTATCGCCGAGCGCTTTTGTGCCGCAGGGAAGCAATACCCGCGGAGACCGCAAGCTCCGCGGATATTGCTTCCCCGCAGTGCATGGGTGCTCGGTGATAAGCGCACTCTTACGGTGTCAACCCGCCCCGATCAACACTTTAGAAAGTACCAATATCGCAGCTCACCTCGAATCAAAATGTCGAATAGCAAAAATTCGAACTACTATACAAATTCGAATATTCGCACAACACTGACCTTTTAAATAAGATGACGGTTCGTTCTGAAATTTCGAAACCTGCTTCGGACCACTAGTGCTACATTTGGGCGGAAACTGAGCGTTTGACGATGCCTGTAGTTTATTTTTGCAATTAAAAAAACACTTTGATTTTTTCTTCTGTTTTAGTCAATGTGCATAAAGATTTTATATGGCTCCAATGAACAAATAATACAGTTGCGTCTGGCAAGTGTCGACTCCGCGGATGCGCTGTACCTCACGGGGAAAATGAGTCGCGACAGGGGATGCCCGAGCTGAAGTGCACGCTCCCAGTGCCACCGGCAGTCGTTAATTAGGCTTAGCTGGACTCCATTTCGACGCCGGGGACTTCGAGTGGCATACTTCGTGGAGCGACGTCGAATTCCGCCGAGTCGACGGCTCGGTTAGTTTCGTGGGGGATCACGGGTCGCTTGGGAAGGGATCGGCGTTGCATGATTGATGACGACGTTGCACTAGAATCGCTCGCAGCGTCGGTATTTTCCGGTTAGGGTTAGGGGCCGTTAGCCCCTCAGAAATACGTAGGGACATGTAGCCTAAAAGCTTGTTACCCCGCCCTTCTAGAGACGCGTAAACCGTAGAAGAAAGAAAAATGAACACAGTGTTCTAGGGAAACTATATTGCACAATAGTCACAGATGCAAATTGTGTTTTGTCCACAAGTTGGACGAGCCAAGATGGCGACGATTTTCTGAAAGCAGACGATTGCCATTCTATCTACCTTTTCCTCAACTACCTAGAGAGAGAATATCTTTATTGAAACAGAGAGTTTAGTCTGAGCTTTGCGCTCTAACAGGCTTCTCTGTGGTGGGGAAGGGGAGTGGGGGATAGAAAGACGATCGACAAAGGGTCAATGATGATGAGATGAAATGTTAAAATATATACACGCTATATAGTTTCAGGATGGAAAATGAGAGAAAGGTGAGAAAAATAATTATAGCACTGTCAGCAACTCAATGTCCTCGAGGAATTTAAAGAGGGCTTTTAAGGCTGCTCGATGTTCCTTAGCAGGCCAAGGTCCGAGAAGCTTTGGTAAATCGAAAGGCCTACAGTCCAGAGCATTCGTAGAATTTTGGTAAACTTTGCGTTCATTTTCATATGCTTGACATGTGAGTAGAATGTGTCTGATGGTTTCCGGCGCACCGCATCTCTCACAGTCCGGAGTCGCGCATTGTTTTATTTTAAAGCGATAGTTCTTCGTGTATGCACAGTTGAGGCGAAGTCTATGTATAAGAGTTTCTAAATTTCGTGGTAGGTCGCTTGGTAGTCGAGTTGTTAATAAAGGGTCTATGTCATAAAGAAATTTGTAGTTAGAATCCGTTGAGGACCATAGCATCTCACGTGCACTTTTTGCAATTTGTCTTGTCAGAGATGTACAATCGCCTTTCGTAAAAGGAACCATTCGTGTTGAGATGTGCTGGTGGGCCCTCTTGGCTGATTTGTCAGCGCATTCGTTACCCCGTATACCGGAATGTCCTGGTATCCATTGAAAGGTAATTTGGTGACCGTGTTCGAATGCTAGGTGGTGGTACTCAGCTATTTCTAGGGAAGAAATCGAATACATTGATTTCTTTCCAATAGGACTGAGCGACTGTAAAGCGCATTTCGAATCTGTAAATAAGGTCCATTGTTGTGGTGGTTGTTGACATATATACTTGATTGCTTCCTTAATTCCGTGAAGCTCTGCGGCTGTTGATGATGTATGATGGTTTAGACGACAAGATCTTGCAAGAAATCTCGATGGAACGAAGAATGCTGACGATGAAGTCGTCGCCGTTGTTGAGCCATCGGTATAGATGTGCGTTGTTCTAGTGTATTTTTCATATATGTAACTCATTACAAGCTGTAGCATAACTAAGCTACTTTGTTGGTGTTTTGCAAGGATTCCAGGGATGTTTAGATTAATATCCATTTTTCGAAGCGTCCATGGAGGTATTTTGGAGAATTCAGTAAAAGTTGCCTGCTTTGGAATATTGTCACTATTTCGACCTAAAGCGTCCCCATAGCTGGAGTTTGGACGTTTTTTGTGTATTTTAGAAAGATAGTGATTCTTATGCTGAGTTTTATGGCGTAAATGAATTCGTACTATTTCTTGTTTCTGTAATACTTCCAAAGGAAGGCATCTGGCTTCTGCTACCGTGCCAGGTCCAGATGAACCCCTTGGTAGGCCAAGGCAGATTCGAATGCATTTGTTAAGCGTCCCTTGAAGCTGTCGTTTACTCGTCAGGCTTATATTTGTTAGGTGTGGAATAGAGTGTCTTATTAGACCTTCAACCAGAGATTTGTACAGTAGAATCATTGATCTGCAGTTGCATCCCCAAGCTGTTCCTGCTAGGCAGCGTAGAACATTGGTTGCTCCCGTGATTCGTTCTTTTAGAGAATTAACTTCTTTCGTCCATGAGAGATTTCTATCAATGTTGATCCCTAGAAATTTATGTACTGTGACGTAAGGAACTGTATGTCCGCCTAAAAGGATTGGATACTTTTCCATAGATTTCTTGGTAAATGCCATGGCAACTGTTTTCTTAGGAGAGATCTGGAGGCCTTTGGGACCTAGAAAACTTGCCAATATATGGAGAGACTTTTGCAACCGCAGCTTTACAGTTAGCCTAGAGCGGGAAGTAGACCATACGCAGATGTCATCTGCGTATATGCTAATACTAACTCCTCGGGGAAGATGCTTTTTTAATGCTATCAGTGTGATGTTGAATAGAGTTGGACTTAGTATTGCACCCTGTGGTACTCCTTTGACAACATCAAAATAGTTGGAATTTCCTTCTGAAGTATCAATGTAAATTTTTCTGCACTTGAGATAATCGTATATCCATTTATAAATGCGTCCTCCAAGTCCTAGATCTGCGAGAGCCATTAATATTGCCTCATGCTGAACAGAATCGAATGCTGCTGTAATATCTAAAAACAGTGCAGTGGTCGTGTGACCTTTGGCTCTACCTTCTTCGACACTTGTTGTAAGATCAATAATGCAGTCTGTGGACGACCGTCCCCGGCGGAAGCCATTCATTTGCTCTGAATAACACTTGTTTTGTTCTAAAAACCATGAAATTCTACCGAGTACCATTTTTTCCATTAGCTTTCCTATACAACTCAAGAGTGCAATTGGTCGGAAAGATTCGAGACAAGTGGGTGGCTTACCAGGCTTCAAAATCGGCACAATCTTCGCAATTTTCCACTCTTGTGGTAAGGCTCCTTTGATCCAGGAATTGTTGTAGTGTTCAAGAAGTCTGAGTTTGGAATGTTGGGATAGGTGTGCCACGGCGTTATACGTAACGCCATCTCTACCTGGTGCTGAATTAGTTGCTCCTTGAATTGCTGCATTTAGCTCATCAATAGTGAAAAGCAAATTTAGACTTTCGTTTGTTGCAGCAGCTATGGTATGTCCCGGAGTCGAGATAGTACTACTATGTGTACCACCACTTGTTAGGAAAGCGCAGTATTTGTTCGCAGTATCGACTTCACTTTGATTTTCACTTAGTGAGAGTGCTTTAAATGGGTGTCGTTGCTGGGGGCTTCTCCTTAGACCTCTGATAATTTTCCATATGTATGTAAATGACTTGCGAACATCGAGATTTCTACATATCTCCCTCCACCTCTTTTTTGCTAATTTTTCGAGATGTCTCCGAATGTGTAATTGTGCCCGTCGTGAAGCTCGCATATCTACCGGGTCTTTTGTGCGAAGAGCTTTCCGCTCTGCTTTCCGTCTTAAAGCACGTAGTCTTGAGTATTCTTGATCGCATGCATTTTCAACCTGACGCACAAATTGAAAAAATGTTGCCTCAGTAAGGGAATATGATAAAGTTGGAATTATTTCTTCATCACTTGTCGCAGCTGTTATGCCTTGGTTTGCCATTTCTCTATATTTATCCCAGTTGATGGATTGTACTTGCTTCTTCCTTGAGGGTATTCCTTCTAATGTCATGAGTATTGGATAATGGTCGCTTCCTCGCGTTTCAAGGTCCGTGTGCCAGGACATTTTGTTGAACAGGTCACTTGATGCGAAACAAAGATCGAGACAGCTTCCCGATTTCGCATTTTTAGAAATGTTACACTTCCGTCATTAAGACAAAGAAGCCCATATTTCTCCATGAGGTCGGCAAGGGCTGTACCTCGTGACGTTGTTTTTCTACTGCCCCAAAGTTGATTGTGGGCATTGAAATCTCCACAGACGACGTGAGGGGTTGGAGTTGTTCGCAGAATTTGATCAAGTCTTCCTGAATCGAAAGGGACATTCGGTTGGATATACGCTGTGATTATAGTCAGTTTCGTTTTCCCAAGTCCTACTGTGGCACAGACATATTC
This sequence comes from Ixodes ricinus, assembly GCA_037355805.1. Taxonomy (NCBI): domain Eukaryota; kingdom Metazoa; phylum Arthropoda; class Arachnida; order Ixodida; family Ixodidae; genus Ixodes; species Ixodes ricinus. The sequence goes on along the minus strand of JAZHYW010048219.1, from coordinate 1,994 downwards.
ATTTGTTGGATGGGAAGCAATAATGTGCTCGACTACTGTAACGTCAGTTCGACATCCGAGGAATAACCTACTTTGTTCCCCGCCTCTTTCGGAATGATATAGTTGATAGTTATTTAGACGAAATGAGTCAGCAACTCTTGACTCGGAAATAGTAATAAGTGGAAATTGATGTTCCCTAATTAGCTGACGGAAATCAGATAGCTTTGAGCAAAGTCCACGTGCGTTCCACTGAAATAGTGTGCAAGATTTAAAATTTTGTAAGGATGACATAATGATAATAAAAAAAATAAAAATAATGTGAAGGCCAAGTGTTTTAACCACACCATGTCTCAATAATGGGTAGGAAAGAGTCCATGATCTTAAGGGCAATTAACGCGTAGGGGGATGTAAAGCGCTGAAGAATTTTGCGGATTACTTCAGAGATGGATTTAAGGAGAGCTCCAATGCCCTCGGATTTTTCGGCTGGTGCAGATACCTTGGAAGCTTGCGTGGGCTTGTCACCGAAAGGTTGACTCTGATGCAGGTTTGCTTGCTTTGGGGGTTCTTCACCTGTGTTGTTTGGCACGGCATTTGGATGTTGAGTAGGGTTTGCCTTGTTTCGTCTTGGTTCCCCTTGTAGCGCTGCTGTGAACGTTTTCTGAAGAGTGGAGCTACAGGGAGCTGTTGGGACTTGTAGAACTGTTGTTGACGGTGTCTGAGGAGTGCCACACGATGGAATTGTTGCAAGTTGGTTTGAATCACGTGTAGAGCCAGATATTGACGAGGTTGTCTTAGTTTGTTGGACATTGCGGTTACCGGGCTCGTTTTTCCTAGGGAAATATTCCACTGTAGGCTTCGAGTATATTCCAGAGCAAACTACTGTACGTGCTGTGATGTAGTCTACTTTCTTCTCCGTCTGATATTGTTTTATTGCGCACTCCCGCTTCCAGTTCGGACATTCTGTAGATGTGAAAGGATGTGCTTCTCCGCAGTTTGCGCACTTAGGGTCTTCTTTGCATTGTTCCGTGGTGTGGCTTTCGCTTGCACATTTGCTGCACCTTGCAGAACGACGACACACCGCTGGGCGATGGCCAAAGCTTCCGCATTTAGAGCACTGGATAGGGCGATCCTTGAAAGGCGTCACAGGGTATCTTACATGTGCTAGCGTTACGTGCGTCGGTAAGCATGGGGATAAAAATACGATTCGTACAGCTTCTGTGCTCCCCAGGCGTCGGGCATTCGATATGGGGCAGCTTGCTTGTAACGATGTATTGAGATGAGCGTCTGTTATGTCAGAAGAGACGTTCTTGATGATACCGACAACAGAGGAGCTATTCCGTGGTTCATAAGGCGTGACCGGAATTCCGCAGATGCTGCTAAGACGGAGAAGTGCGTTGGTTGATTGACCATTTCGAGTATCGACAGCGATGAGATTTAGACGTAGATTATATCGTATGAGTATGACGCCTTCGGGAATGATTTCATCGAGGGCTTTGGAAAGTTTTACACTACTCAGTTTTGTCAGCACAGTTTCTGGAGTTTTAGGCGCCAACATGACGGTTAGACCAGTCTGGCGTTGTGGTTGAGACAGGATGGTGTCATCTGTTGAGTTGGAGCTGTTGCCGTTCTGGTGTCCTTTCTTTCGTTTATGGCTCTTTCTGCTGCTCACCGTTTTGAAATCTGCGTCCAAAGATTCAGCATCGTTGGGAGCGTTGCCTTCTTCGATTAGTTCATCTATCGAGGTTTCTGTAGCTGAGTCGTCATGACTGGTCTCTGCGTCCGATTGATTGGTTTCCATTCGAATGCCAGGTTGGTCGGCCATGTTAGTTGAGTCGATGTGGAGCCCCAAGCCTGGGACGGCTTGACGGGGTGGCCCACCTTATGTTCTGGTGAAGGGATATTCTCCTTGCTGATTATGTTAAGGATCCGAAAAAGGTTTTCGTCTTGTCCTGCCGGTGGTAATGCAAAATTAGGCCAGATTCCTCGGAGCGAGATACGCAGATATCCTTTGGCTG
>JAZHYW010048218.1:0-37227 GCA_037355805.1 Ixodes ricinus | reverse complement strand
GATATTCAATTGGGATATTTTTACTTCCCACAGCTTACTGGCGCTAAGTAGGACAAAGGATACTCGCACGCAACATACCGGCCAGAAACTCCTTTGGTGCGGTGTAATTTCAGGACAAAACGTCGACTGCTGATACTGCAGGTGATGACCATATGCAGGGACCGCAGTACCCACATGGCAATCAGTTGAATGCTGTTCATAGATTGGACGAGCATTGCGTGGGCACTCTGATTTGGATCGTGATAGTACAAACTCGAGAAGCATTCGGGTAGTGGGCCGTGTCAGCCAGCTGCAACGACGACAGTGACGCCGAGCAACAATGTCTGGAACTACGCGCGTGTCTGTACTGCCAACCCCAGCGCGTGGCTATATTGCTGTTAACCATATAATCGGCTACCGATCACGTGGCCTTGTTGCTTCCTGGTTAGTGAACGATGCTGTTTCTCTTTAATTTTTTCTGGGCCTTCCCTGTGCGTGGGGGTAGAAAAACGAACGCGTGTTTATAAATACTAACGTCGAGATCCGTTCTAAGTGGTATTTTTTTGCGAAAATTAAAGGTGGTATAGCCGCTGAAAGGTGTCTATTACGCGCTGCGTGAAACGTTCTGTCACGGCGTGGCTCGGTCACGAGGCGTCAATTCGCCGCTAATCGCTGGAAGCCTGGTGGTGCAGGTCACGTAACGTTAATTATCGCTAAATGGGGAGAAACTAAATTCCCCTTGTTTGTGACATCAGGTCACCTGGCGTGTTCTATAAATTTAAAGAATATTGTCTGATCCTGAACGTTCGTTCCCTTTCAATTTAACGCAAAAGTGACATCACGTGGCGTACATACAACTATCTTCGCACTAAATTTGGTATTGCTTTCGGTCGTCTGGTCTGGTTTATTCTATACGCTTTCGCATTTATACTGGAGCGTTACAGGCCGATTTAAAAATGCGGCTACGCAAAATCCGGAGCAACAAGGCAAAGACAGTTCACGTTAATAAAATCTGCGACCAGGAAGCAGCATTTTAAAAGAACAAGGACGCCATTGCCGATCTCGCATACATCGCCCGCGACGCCAATTCCAGCAACAGCTATCGCCAATATCGTAAAACGTTTCTGGCTGATACAGGCCACAATATGTCTGTCTTCAGGAACGCCTGTCACTACAACAACGGCATCAGCACAAGCGGGGCGCGGCACTTACTGCCGATCACTGGCTGGATGTACTCCCCGAAGCGAAACAGATGACAAAGTACGCACTGCTTCGTGTTTATCTATACCTTAACAACAACATGGACTATTTTGCTGCGCATGCTAAACGCGCGAGCTAGTTGCTGATGAAGCCTCGGGGCCTGCGAGCGCTCGTGTGGCGACTACTTCAGTCAAGGCGGTGAAGAACTACGCTCGCTGGCTATTGCTCACGAATTAGTCAATGCTAAGGTGAGACCACGGTCGTGAGACAGTATACCTTTTCCTGAACGGCCTGCCAACGTCTCGACCCATCCTGGTATGCTGCCGTATGATTTTGATCCTTTCGCTACTGGAAGATATTTTGAAAAGCGTTATCACATTCTTATTTTATCTCACCCTTAACGACTTATCTCACTACTTGTTGCCTGCTGCATTGCGTAAAGAACAAATTACCCGCTGATACTGGAACTACCGTGATTGAAACGACAGGAGACGGCAAGCATTGCTGGATTCCTACAACAGACAGCTACTTCGCGCCTACTCGCTGGGCTTTGGCTGCTGCTGAACACGTATGCCCAGCAATACGCTTGCTCCGGCAATGTACGTTCTCCTTCATCGGTATTATGCAGAGGTTAAGTAGGAATCTTGTTCCGATCATGCGCAATGACACCCAGCACCACCTTCCTCCTCAGTATACTGGGCATCGCTTTGCAGTATAGCCTTTTCCAGAACGCGAATATGGCGACGATAAATGGAATGAGGCCGATCTATAGGCGAGAAATGTTGTCGAGAGGCCTTCTTATGAATACGCGGTGCGCAAAAAAGTGACTTCGCGCAGCAAGTGCTTCAGTGCGAGTATTCATTCCATGCTACACGATCTTAACAAACATGGTGCTGTATTACGCTGTGAAAACATCTCAAGGCTGCCCTTCACTCCAATGGCTGCTTTCAGCTTTATTCATGGCACTCAGGTTAACGCGCACGGTGTTAATTGTTTGCTGCTGGTTACTGTGGAACCTTCAAAAAGGTCGTCGAAAATGAAATATTGTTTGTTTACCTGCCCAATTTTACACGTTATTTCTCGTGATGCTAGATTTAAGTAATTTGTAGGTTGTCGTCACATCATGTGGGTGAAAGACATGAAGCATTAATTTACTGAAAACATATCCAATAGATATCTTAGCTGAAGAGGTTGACATGTTATTCTCGAATCCCACAATAAAGACATTCGCTAGACATTGGAAAGACGTTCAAGCAACTGGTTCTCATTCACCCGAAGTACTGAAGGTGTTTGCTGCTGGATTATCATTGAAACTCATATAAACCGTATGTCTTTGTACTTTTTTAAAGTTTTCGCGGGCTTTGGTGTCTTTTTTAGACGTTTTGGTAAACTTTTTACGTGATCTTGAAAGGCTTTTTCTAATTTCCACTTGCGCTAGCGACGCGTCGTCGTTCACAGAGGACCCTCCACCTTTACTGTATTTGTTTCATTACTTGAAGAAGGCCTCCAACCACAAATTCAAAACAAAACGAAGCAGTCCTCAAAACAAAGATGAACCGGTGGTTTCGGGCGATGTGATGTGCTGGCAAAAAAAGACGGCTGCTTCTCGTGGCTGTATCTTCTTGCACGTACTCGCGACTGCTGTATATATGTATCCCATTTCAAGCACCGGGTCGAACAGCTCCGACGATCACATCATCAACCCTCACTTTCTGGTTCGCGTACCTCGGCAAGCATCAACCCCAAGGGCCTACTGGGCGCTTCAAGCTGCCCAACCGTGGCACGTCGTTCGGAAAGCTTAGTGATCTCGAGGACACGGTGCGCCGCAGGTCAGGCAACAAAGTCAGCCACAGCCTTGAGACACACCTGCTTCACGGCTTCCTGGATTACCGGCCTCTGGTACGTTAATATTCTTCGATGAAGCACTGAATCTACGCGCATCCGCCGACCTCACGCTTTCCCAGGATGCGCGCTCCCCGGCGAAGTTCTGCCGAAGGCAACAATTTGTCGCATGGCTACAGGTTGTTGCTGACATAACAAGAGCAATATGATGGCAGCCATCTGGACGTTGATGCGCGGGTCGGTGTAGACGCGGGTCATCATCAGCGCGTGAGTTGCTGGTAGAGGTACATGGGCTTTACCGTGCTGGGGCATACTGGAGCAGCAAGATATTCGACTTCTGGCGGAGATCAGGGATGGAGAATTATCACCGCTGAAGAAGACTCCAGGAAGTCAGACGCATCTATTGTCCGGTGAACCGCCATCGAGGTTTGCGCCAGTGATGACCTCGCACGCGCGCTTACGGACGTTGAGTTCTATATTCATTCTGGATCATAGTCAAACTTGGTCTTGAAAGTGAAGAAAATATACACGTTATGGAGATGATAATGGCAAATGGCTTTCCGATACAAAACTTGATGGTTCTCAACTATCGACGTTTACGTTGCCGAGGATCGGCGATATTGGAGGACGTTTCGTAGTGAGGAGAGGGGGAATGTACCGTTGGCGCTCTAAACAGAATGTCGTGGTTACTAGGGCTAGTGTGAAGTAGACTTCGCACGCTGGCCTACACACAGAAACTATCCGTATGGTGTCTACTACCATTGGAAAGCCTTTTATTGCCCGACGACGCGGGCAGAGGCCCGAGCTTCGCGGACCCCTAGAATGCCTTCGTAATTTTGTTTGAGAACCACTGCCAGGAGTGACAATATTCCTCTATCCCGTTCTTTGTAATTTTCGTAGCAAAAAGCGGTGAAACTCCATATGCTTTTGAGTTGCATATTCCTGCAGATGGTCCATTTTTATTTGAATAAAATTATCTTCATTGTTACTTTTTAATTGTGTAGTACATCCCATGGACAACACACGCCTTCGAAGTTGTTCACCCGATCTCGCTTCTAAGATCAACACTCAACCCATTCTTCCAGAGGCTGCGCTCAAGTTGTAGGACCATGAAGTCTACGTGCAGGAAAAACCTTATTTTACGCTTCCATTTGTCTATCATGGCGGCAAGACATGGTGATTTCAAATACCGCACCATTTTGTTGTTATGACGGTATTTTAGTGCGAAGGCGAGCACTCCGAAGATTCGCCTCACCTCAAATTTAGTGGCACAAAAGCTTATAAGTTTCATCGAGCTGACATCTAACAGCAAAATGGCGGATTGACGTAATGCAGAAACACCCTATAGTGACTCGCAGTTTAAAAAACACAAGGCGAAGCAAGACCTTAACACCCTCTATTATTGCTCAAAGCAAATGAGATTGCAGTGACTATTCCGGTAAATATGCGAAGATAAAACTTGCGTTCTTTAAGCTGTGCCAGATAAGACACAGACGTGCTTTTATGCCGTTCACAGGGTGGAGACACTTCCCTTCAGCTTTAAAGGCCGCTCTCTTATGAATCGTCTTGTTCCTCGGGCGTCAACGCGGAGTAGGCCTGGTCGAAGCCGTCGTGAGCAGACTCTGCATCAAGATAGATGCTGGCAATCAACGCTTTCCGTGTTCTGATACCCGTGGTTGTCCCGGAGGTGCATTAATTTCGCCGTTTGCCGGTAGCGTAATGTGACCCTGCCTCGCCCCGTGACTCTGGTTTCAGTGTCACCGCTCGTCGAAGAAGCGGGCAACATTTGCCGCCAGATTCTGGTCCATCAGGTGCTCCCGTCAGTGCCGGAGCAATACGGGGCGAAAAATTCGCTGTTCGCGACGGCGTATGAACCTGCAAAGGGAATTCGTCATTGGAACGCTGCCAACGTGCGTAGAACCGTGTCAGCTCCGCTACCACACGCGATCTGAAGAAAAAGAAAAACGAAGAAAGAGCAAAAATCGGAACGCGCCGCCGTAGCACGGAGGCGTTGGCAGTCAAAGCCTAAGGTACGGGCAACTGTTTCACGCGCTCCCTAACAACAACAGAATTAAAAAATAAGGAACAGGTTGTGACGTTAGATGGTCTGAATGCCGCTTTAGAATACACGGCCTGCACCTTTTCCCACCAAATGTCATCCCTAGCGGACTTACGTGGGATTCCTTCATGCTTCAAAAGTAGCGCAAGGTGCGTCGATGCAAAGGCACCGCAGCGTGCAGCCCTTAGGAAGATCATGGCGCAGTGCTGTACACTGAGCCCCAGATTCAGAACCATTTTCGCACCAGAATGGCACGCGCCGCGTGTACAGGCATTTCTACAGCAATGAATGGCGCCGCGCTTTTTCAGGATAGGACTTTAATCCACATAGGGCCACGTACTTTGCATCACGAAGCCTCCAGCTCGTCTCGTACAGCGTACGCACAGAATTTCATTAGCGTTTGCGTTAGCGCACGGTATGAAGAGTTTGAGTAGCGTTTCCCCACTACCCCACGACGCGAAACCTGGTATTTCGCGCGTTGACTACGCACGAAGATAGGCGCTGAACCTGTTTACACCCGCGAAATAGTAACAGCAAAATATTTAATCACGGTGAAGGTGGTTGAACGGGGAAGCTGCGGTATCACCAGCCACGATTTGCTGCCTGCACTATATAAATGCACCTGACAAACGCAGGTGGTGCTCCAAATAACTGACGTCCCAGGCGTTTATGCTAAGGAGTTTAGCCGCTTTGACGTGGTTTGAATGAACGTCTCACGACCAACCACAGGCGCAAGTAGTCCCTGGCGGTGGCTGTAAGCTCTGAAAATGCCACGCGACTAATTTAAGCCGTTTGGCACCGCAAGTTAAAGAATGCCGCTTCTTGGAGCATGTGAGGTTTTCATGCGTCCGTAACCCCAGACGGTGAAATGACGTTGTTGACGGAAACCAGTACGTTGCTGCGGTTGGGTAATCTCGTATCCAGCCTGCGCGCATATTTGCCGCAGCAGAGGCTGGAGAGCGCGAGCTGATCGCGTGCCAGCAATACCACGTAATACGCGAGGCTGTACGCGCGGATGTGCCCCTGAGCATGGAGTTCGCACTTGTAACCTTTCCTGCGTTTGCTCATCAGGGTAATGAGGTACTGCGGCTGACTCTCTGTTAGCTCGTTTTTGGGCATCACTCATCAGTGCGCGTCAACAAGTTTGTGGTGAGCTCTCCTCAATGCATAACACACAAAGGCCAGCAGTTCGCACTTCCTGTATATTGATCAATATCGCGCCAATTCCCGGGCGCCGCCATGTTTATCTACGCTCGCGCCACCACGCTGGAAAAGAACTTGGCAGGCAGGAAGGGGGGGCTGCGTTGGCGACGTTGCTTTGGGGAGCTGGATGCAGCAGGCTGTCCGAATGCGCCGACACATCGTGAAAGATGCTCTTCACCAGAAGCCTCCGCGGCCCGTTCTTCAACAGGGAAGATATCGTGAACATTCGAAGGTATCGTCAAAGCCGGAAAAACCTTTCTTGTCTTCCAGATGTTCTCGGCATCTGCTGACGCCTGACTTCTCGCGTTTGGTCTGGTTCATTTACCGATAAATATTCCGCTACGCTTTCATGCAGCTTTCAAAGTAAGCGGTGTTTGGCTGTGCCATCTGACATTACATTCGTAGCTTGTTTGAGACCGATTTTCGCGATCTACTTTTCTGCGGCAACCGCAGCTCTTCGTCAAATAATATTGAAACAACGAAGAGTACAAAACAAACGCTCGCGTACTGACGCCAGCGATACTGCTGACCAGTCTGAAAGAGGTGACCACTATGTTGTATCCATCACGCCAGCGTATGCATGAAAAAATTGTTGCCGCGACAACAGGTTCTTCCGGGTGAAGTTTTTCTGCCCGGTATTATTCATTACCGAGACTGCATGGACGACATGGAAGCCGTAGACGTCATCGCACTCGCTTCTCTGCAATATTAAAGCGACGGGCAGTGATCGAAAGAACCACCGTTTCATCTGGTTGTCCGTACAACCAACAACGGCTGTGCCGTCCGGACAGGTAACAATCATTGCGGCGATGCAACCGGGATTGACGCCAGCAGCAACGTCTTAATGCAGGAAAAGGTCGCGGTCTGCTTCCGTCGCCACGCGCCTTTGCTGGCGTCCCTGCAGGTTCGAAACTATTAATTGCCAGTTCTGGATATTTTACCCGGAAATTATGAGGCCAATTCTGGCAACCGCGGACACTGGAAAGGCAATCTGGAAACACTACTGGTTAATATTGTGGCAGTCAGGTTATGATAACTGACAAACTTCGACTCATTTTGTTCGAAGTTCTTGTCTTACAGCCAGCCTGTTGCTTATCCGTGATCTGGAAACGGTAAATTCATCTGCTGAAAAACAATATGATCAAAAATGAAACGCCAGTCGACAGCCAAAGATTATGCAATGAGCTGCTAAGCTGCGGAAAATGCGCGTGAGAAAAAGTTTTGAGGCGTTAGCCACAATCATGAACGCACGTACGTACGTTACTCCGGACTTCATGAACTGACGGCGCAAGATCAACGCGATGCAGGCTACGCCGCGTGCCCACGGTTTTTGCACTTTACGCCAGCACCAGCAGGCGCTCATATCGGCGTGAGAACAATCCGCGAAATAGATTAAGTTCCCCTCTTGAAGCATTCCAAATGATAAATGAAAATACCTCGGCGCTGTAGAACATCTGACGGCACAACGGTGCCGGGCTTTGCCTGCTCGGCATCGTCGTTGCTCGTAAGCCTGCTTATTTGTAGTTGAGACGACGATTCCATATTTCGTGCCACTCGTGGTGCTTACTCAATGTTACTTCGAAGGGCAATCTTCTCCCAGGTGCGTTGAACACACCAACACCGGAGCCACCGAAGGCACAAAGCAATCGTACGAACCGTCGCCATGTTTGCTTTTTCTTCGTCACTCGCGGCGCGGTCGGCTCGTCGCGAAATGTTTTCTGGCTCGGCCCCAGATGAAACAGCAGCAAAGTGGCGTATGGATAAACGGCTCTCACATTACGGGCACTATACTCATACCGCGTGCTCAGGACATTCACCCGTGAAACGGCAGTCGGCACACCAACAAAAAAAGCCCTGCGACGGGAAGCAGCTGTGCGGGCCGACGCGCCCCCTCCGCGCGAGCGTTGGGTTCGGGCCGTATTCGCTTTGTTCCTTGCCCTCGAGGCCTGAACGCTTCCGGACGAGTCTGCTTCGTTTCAGCTTGGGTCCAGACGCAGCCGATGCACCACAAGCGCAGACTCCAGTCTTCAACGTCACCGCTAGCGCGCTCTCGTACGGTAGGCACTATTCAGGGCCACGCTCGTGCTTGTAGCATCAGCTGCGTGGTTCGGCAAGAGCGGAAAATATTACCTTCCTTCACTTCCTGCGACAATTCCACACCGCACCTTCGCCAGGGCCTCTTCAATAGACCGATCTCACGAAGCGTTCGGCGCATGCGTGACCGCCATAACTTTGAACACTGAAGGCAAACGGCAGTGCCGAAGGTTCGTGCTGTACCGATGCTCCACGCGCAGAGCTCCAGCAGGTTGTCGCACGTGCAGAAAACTAAGGACACCGCTCGATGCATTGCGGCGGCGGTGGTGAGTCAAACTGGCTGGTGAGATCGGTCTATCCTTACCTCTAACCCTTGCTGGAACGCCAGGTGTTGGCCCCTCGAAACGCGGGCAGCCGCCTGACACCGAGAACATCATCCAAAATCAGCCCCAACAAAAAAAAAAAAAAAAGTCAATCAACTAACAGAACAAGGATGCGCCTCCTGCGCTGGGCTTTGAGCAAACTGTAAGCGCCCTCGTTTTGGGTAGTACAAGCTCACCTGGTGGGCCTCCGCTACTTATGGCACACCAGGTCAGGCGGACGCCAAAAAATCGGCCAGACTGAACACCGCAAGACAATCAAAAGTGCCAAATTAATGAGACTACCGCTAGGTACGCGTCTCTTATTCTGGGCGGTGACATCGAAACACGCGTATTCGCGACGCTTTCATTTTCTTTTGCCTGCGCATCATGTCTACTTTGGAACGCGTAAAACGGCATCGCATGGCTCGCGCTCTTAGCGTCTGTAAGCTTTGATGGCGTTCGGATTTTTGTTGCTTTCTGGCCTTTTTCCCCTCGTGATCTCGCGCTCCGCACCAGAGCAGGCACGCTTCTGCATATACTTACAGAAGCAGTTTGAGACGCTCAAGTTTGTGCTACCCAAACCAGGCCCCTGTAGATCCCTTTCGCAGCACCCCTAGGCCGCGCGAGAGTCCCATGATGCTCTTGTTTTGTTTCACTTATCAGTAGCCGATGACGTATAGTGCTCTCTGGAAAAATAAAAAGAAATAGCCAGCCAATAAGATGCCGCTGCGCGGCGCTGTGTAGGCCTCCTGCGCTGAAGCTTTGAGCAAACTGTAGCGCCCTCGTTTTGGGTAGTACAAGCTCACCTGATTGAGCCTCGCACTACTTATGGCACGTTGGTCGAGCTTTTTAATTCTGCCTGGTGCTGAAGAACGAAAAACACCCTTGGACGCCAAAAATCGGCCAGACTGAACGCCGCAAGATAATCAAAAGTGCCAAATTAATGACACTACCGCTAGGGTACGCGTCTCTTATTCTGGGCGGTGACGTCGAAACACCTGTGTCGCGACGCTTTCATTTTCTTTTTCTTTGTCATGTCTATACTTTGGAACGCGTAAAACGGCATCTCATGTCTCGCGCTCTTAGCGGCTTAGCTTTGATGGCGTTCGGATTTTTTGTTGTTTCTTTGTACTTTCCTCGTGATCTCGCGCTCCACCGCACCAGAGCAGGCACGCTTCTGCATGCCTGACAGTTTGAGACGCTCAAGTTTGTACTACCCAAAACAAGGCCTAACAAGTCCCTTTTCGCAGCACCCCCTGGGCAACGCAGGAGGTCCATGATGCTTTCTTGTTCTGTTCTGCCATCAGTAGCCGATGACGACAGCAGGTGCTCTCTGGAAAAATAAAAAGAAATAGCCGACAATAAGATGCCGCTGTAGCGCTGTCAATGCCAAGAGCTCGTGCACGGCAGACGAGCTTTCACGCACTCCGGAACAAAAAAAAAAAAAGAACACAAAATCGGTTCGAGAACACAATGACGTAAGGGCCGAGAGTTGACTGAGGAACAGCGTTTTCAGCTGAGACTTCGCGAAAGAAAGTACTGCAAAGGCTGGGGCGCGCGAGCGTCTTGAGACGCGGTTCGAGTCCCGCTCAGCTCGTGCGCTGGCTTTGGCGGTGCTTTCTTTACCCCGTCTCAGGTGAGACGCTGTTTCTAACAAGTCGGCCCAGATGTCATCACCCCAAGCAAAGTTCGCACATGAAGGCACCCTAACAACAACAGGAAGCTTATGCCGAAGGTGGAACAACTGAAAGACCTCGCTGCCGCGCGTTCATCCTGTTTGTGGCCATATAGTTTTACAACATGGCCGAAAAGCTGACGCCAAGTACTGTATCTACAACAAAGACACTAACCACCAAAAAAAATTGAGGTCTCACGACGCTGTCTGACACTTCCTCTGCTTCCTGCTTTTGCTTCAAAAAACGGCAACAGCCAAGTCAGCTATTGACGATGAAACGTTTCGGTGGCTCCACTTCTGATGATTCTTATCTGTGACGACACGATCAGGATTATCGATTGCCGGCGAAAATTTGGACGGTACGTGTAAAAGCACGATGGAAGCTCTGAGCATAGCCTCGTCTATACTCACAAGGCCTGGCGGTTCGACTACGGAGCCATAGAGTGTCCGGTCGCGGATTTGGAGTGCAAGGTTCTGGTAGCACAGAGGATCAAAGAGCCATATCTCGGGGAACCTGGCCGTCATCGCACAGCTTTTGCATGCGGCGAGGACCCGAAACCCGCTTGATCGCTCGAGAAAAGTGTGTTTCGGCGTCTCGCCGCAGCGGGACGCCAGTCACGTGGCTCTCCTCTCATCCGTTGTCTGCCGTTCCACCTTTTCCATTTCGGCGACCGCTTCTCGTGGCGATCTGCCAGGGTTTGTCAGTCTATAGGAGGCTATGCTCCGAGTGATCGCGTTCTCAAACCGCAGCGACTCAGAGCGAGCGCGACGCCAGCGCGCGGCAAAGCCAAGACGTGCGGAGCATGCGCTGGAGGCCCAGGGTTCGAACGATACTCCCTACCGTTCTCATCTTGCCATAGACTATAGTGGAAGAATGCTGACCTACGAACCCAGTTTAACTGATGTAGCTCCCCACCAGGTCTCATTATAGTATATCAGTCGAAGGGTTCGTGCGCTAAATGGGACGGACAGTCATTCCATTTGGGTTGCTTTGCCAGACGTTGCCGTCCTTCCCCTGACTGAGAAGTACATTAGGGATCAGGCTTATTTGTACAAGAGAAGCAAATGGCGTCGACTAGCGAGGAGCCGTCGAAGGACAATATTGACGCAGTACAGTACGTCCGTAGTTCGTTTGTCTTCTGTTCGTTGCCTCGTTCGGATTTGGGGATCTGTGGGCGTTTGCTGGCCCATCTGTGCGCTCGCGCGTGAATGGGAGTTTCGTCTGCGTGAATGCGTACATTAGTTCGTGCGTACTGTCGTGACCGAGTGTGTACGGGCATTTGTTTGCTTGTTTCTACGTGTGTGCGTCTTTGGGGGTTTGTGCGCGCGTGCGTATAGATGTGTGCGCGTGGCGCGGACGTGAGCTCGTTTATTTTGGGAAATATTAACGGTTATTTAGCGTTCTATCGTTCCCATACTGAACGCTCATATTAGATACACGTACTATAACATACACAAAAGCTATGTCACAAGTTGTAAAAGAGCGTAATAAGTAACGAGACGAAGCAACTCTAGAAAATGCGATTATTCCAGCAAGGCGAAGCAGCGCTTGGTCGAGTGACATTCCCACATCCGTGTCTCGCAATGAAGTTCAACAAAACTGTCTGCCGAGAGTAAATGCATAGTCAGCGTGAGAAAACTATACTTCGTCTCACCCTAGTATGGACTAACCGCGAAGGCTGTGCTAGCGCGAGCGGCCAGCCTTGACTGCCTTGACTAGAGCACTTGCTGCACGAGCGCTCGTGCAGCCGCCGCAGCTTCATTCAAAGCGACTAGCTCGCGCTTTTAGCACGCGCGGCCAACAATAGTCCATACTAGGGTGAGACGAAGTATAACAGTCATCAGCCTACAGCCTGTCCACACAGAGCATACATCACGCATGCACGTTTTTCTCATATAAAAGTAAACGAAAATTGCGCCTTTTTAGCCGCTTCTGGTTCCTTTAAGCAATCATCCCCCGTCCGTCATGCCGTTAAAGTCCAATGGCCTTCGTCGTGACGCATAAGCCGTTTCAAAGGACATTTTTATTATTTTTCACAGAAACGTACACGCTGAAAGAGTTTGGAAACAACCGGAAGTGACTGAAAAACGTCATGTCCGCCCACATTAAAACACGTGCACGCGTAACGCATAACTTGTATGGACAGGCCCTACTCGCAACTCCAACCTCATGCATTTAAGGGACCTTTTTTCCTGTAACAAGCGCCGTCCAGCAGCAGAATTTTCGAGAACTACAAAGTGAGGGAACCTCAATAAAGTGAAACATCACTCTTTGAGTGCGTAAGTCGTCTTCTTTTTTTTCACTTCTATTATCGTGTTCTCTTCTTTTTTTTTTGCAACTAGTTTTTACGTTGTGCGTCATTTCTCGAGCTTTTCACGAAGCTACACACTTGCCAAGCACAACTCAATATTTTTATAACTAGTTTTTAATTAGATTTGCTGACTTTATTTGTAGTCGTCTTGTCATAAGCGAAGTATTTATTTGAGTGGCCATTTTTTACCTCGTTATAATTTTTGTAACACACCTTATTCGCAGACGTTTTTACGCCACACTCCAAAGAAAACGAACTGTCTAGGAGCCAAAAAGTCCCTCCAAAAACAAAATAACAACAATGGGTGGTGAAGGGTATTTTTAGGGTCTATCACACTCGAAATATTTCCTTGCACTCTCGTTTCTAGAAAGGATCTATCAAAGGCTAAGGACGTTATCGTTTGATTATTCACACGCGTTGCGTATTTTTTCCTCGGATGTCAGGCTGAACCTCGGGGTTTACCAGACGAACAGCCACGACCTTCTTCTTTCGTTGTTGATTAATCTGTATCTTGGGCGACGGGGTGCGAAAACTAAACGATCACCATTTCCTTTCCCCCTTCGATTTGAGAAACCAACTACGGAACAAGCTTCACTGCCTGGTGTCGCTACATATTGGGAAAAAGTCTCTCCTACTTCCAATGTTTCACAATTCGGCCGAGAGGCCGCGCCCGTTTTCGCTCCCCACGTGGATAGGCGGAAGCTTCCCTCTTCTATCCGTCGCGTCCTGTCCGCTAGGTGCCGTTGTCTTCTCTGGAGCCGCAAACTCATCATCATCATTTTCATCATCACTGTGAATAGCTTCCTCTAGAAATCAATCAATCAATCAATCATTTTTATGGTAATGCAAGCAAAAAATAAAATATTTTAATGCAAGCCCGAAACATGGATCACGCCAATGTTTCATGTTTCATGCCGTAGGATGATGGTGCCTTTTTCTGTGAAAACCGTCCATGAAAATCGTTCATTTCACTTACAACTGCTCGTGTTTCCAAACTTCACATCCTTAAAAACAGCCAAAAGCAAACGCAGCGTGTGCTTACAGAAATAAATGGATGGCGTGGTACGTCGTCGGCTACGACCTCGATGTGAGATTGTTGTCAGTGTCGTCCATCAGGTGGCGGTGAAAGTAGCTTCTTTCTGTGTTTATTTATTTATTTTTTATCCTGAGAGATAAATAGTTTCGGCAGCTGTCACCAGACAGCAGAGCGAGTGAAAAACGGTGACGGCTTCGACGACGCCTAGCTTGTCACATTTTGGTCGGCGGAAAAAAAAAAAGTGACATGGAAGCGGAGACAAAGCGAAAAATGGTGATTGAAACACAAGGTGCTGTAGATTATAAGCAATGGCGCCGATGACGGAAATGTTTGCTCGCTATTTTTTTGTGTGTGTGTCTGTATGTACTTGAAAGAAGACTAATGTTTTGATCAAAGTGGAATGAAACGTCCCCTGTTGTAACGCACTTTTTTTAGGCGTGTTACAAGAAAAAACATGTGGCGGTTTTGTTTTTATGAAGCGGTATTACCTGAGTTAATGTGCACCCTTCACCTCTTTAGTGAAACAAATACATACATACATACATACATACATACATACATACATACATACATACATACATACATACATACATGCATACATGCATACATACATACATACATACATACATACATACATACACATACATACATACATACATACATACATACATACATACATACATACATACATACATACATACATACATACATACATACATACATACATTTGCGTTCATGTGCGTGTGTTTGTGTGCGTGACAGAGAGAGAATACCATGGAACAAAGTACCGGACCAGAAAATTATATAACGACTGCTTCTAATGCCCATTTCCTAGATCGCATTCCTAACTTGATTGAAGATACGTTTCCTTTTTCTTTTCTTTTCTTTTTTTTTTTTATTCAGATAAAAAAAAATAACCTAGCGAAATTCGCAGCGAAGACAACGTCTTAGCTCGCGGCTTCGCTCTGCAGAGTCTCGAGATTCATGGTGGGCAATATCGAGCCGAATTCACAAAATCGTTTCACGGGCTCTTTAAGAAAGATTTAAGACGAACGTTGGGCGGCGCCTACTCCACGAAAGATTTCGGAATTTGCGCTCTCAGTCTAATTAAACATTCCACGAGTCGCCCTAAACACGGGTGATGGAAGAATGCCTTAACAAGCCGATTTCGATACTGGATTTTCTCCTGTTTTGGTTACAAAAAAACACTTTATTTCAACGATTTTTTTTGTATAATCGACAATAAAATATGGTAATTATAGTCTTGCAAACGGCTAGCATGTCTTCGCGGGTGGCAGTAATAATTTTAAGAACGCTACCTTACTACATTATGCCATTTAGTTATTTTCTCTCTCTCTCTCTCTCTCTCTTTTTCATTTCATCATAACGCCTCATTGGATAAATTAATTTTGTTCTATTTTATTTTCTGTCCAATGCACAAGGTTTTTTTCTATTCAGTTCTCTTCGTCGGAGTACTACAAAAACTTTTCTTGCTCTATTTAATGGAATTTAGCCCCATGCCTGAGCACTAAAATATAGGTTAACTTAACTTTAATTTAATCTCTAATTTTACAAATATGCCAAGCAGAGAGGTTTAATCATTATCACGGGGTCCATCGCCTTCATTAATACAAGTTCGCCATTTTATTAATCATGTCCGTTTTGAGAGTATTTAGTAGAATTTCATGGTCCAAGAAACTAAAGCTTCCTTGCAGCTGGGGTTTCTGGGCTTTCAGTATAGTAAAGGATAATAATTTCGCGATTATGATTATCTCTTTAATATCCTGATCAACAGTACGGCATAGTTTACGTAGTTTTAGTTAGAATAAAATGGCACCGCAACGTTTAGTACGACGAAAAAAGCAAAAACAGGTTGTGTTTACACTATGCCAGCTACCCATACTTTAATGTAAAATAAATTATGTTCTCCTAGAAACATAATTCTTTTTGTTCGCTTTATTGACCCATTTCTATTACTTTATGATACTACTCAGATAGGATACACAGCGTGCTTGTAAAAGATTTAGGCATTGTGCCTCGAACTACAAACTGTGTGTTCATCGCGGCACCATGTCGCGCCATCTCACGACAGCGACTTGAATCTTTGGAGCGGTAACGCTTGCTTCGTGATTATCCTGAAAGAATTCCGCACAAAAAGACAAAAAAAATATCTTAAGAAGATCCGAAGTACAAGAACGGAGCTTCGTAAAAATCGTTGCAAGGCCTTTTTGGGAACGTTATTTTCATATCCTTAGAGGTGAGGATGCCTCGAAAGAAATGGAGTTTAAAATAATGGAAGTGGGAAAGCCGCCGTGGCTGTGTTTACTCCATAGAGTTACAATCTAAGTAAAAATGTGGTGTCGGGGGGGTCATCAACGCAAGTACCTGAGCATCGTTTCCGGGCGCCATCTTTTCTTTCTTGTATCTCTATATGTGCGTATAGTGTATACGTGTTTGTTTGTACAAGCTGCCTGTTTTGTTATTGTTTTTGTTTACAACGAATAGGGCAGTGTTTTCGCAGTATATCTCGCTCCAAAATACACGCAAAAGCTTGCAACGAAAAGTGAAGATAACAAAACAAAAAAAGGCAGAATTGAGCTGACGCGTTGAAAGATTTACGAAAAGGGGAAACTGGAAATGACGCCACGGCGTGAGCATCGCCATTTACAGGACGATGATGATGATTATGATGGTGATGATGATACCCCGTCAGACTTAACTGGGATGCCACTCTGCACTAGCCTGATATTTTTTTTTGCAGTTTATTTGTCTGTTTTTGTTGCTGTTTTTCTTTACATTCGCAAATACAAATCCTTTGTTTTGTTGCATGATTGTTAAATTTTGTTTCATCGCTTGAACTCTAGATATTCTATTATATTAGTTACTTCCAGTCACTGCTTTCTCATACACAGATGTTTTTTCCGAGTGCAAGAGTGAAAGGAATGTATATACAACGATCGTTTTATTCCTTCTAAGTCAGCAGGCACCTCAAGTTAATCTTCAGCTATATAGTCACCCTCAAGATGACAACGGCAGGGCGTCCTCTTTCAAAAGCCCAACCTCCGGCACACGCTCGCTGCCTTCCGTCGTGCTTTGACTACGGGTGCACGCTCGAAGCCCGCGAGACGCCGAAGCGCTCTTGAGGGTGGAAAGCCCGCACTGAAGACGGAGGACAACCGAAGAACCTATAGCTGCCGTTCCAATTCTCTCGGTGACCACAGACGTATTCTAAGAGGGCCTGGTTCCCCTTCAGTTTTTAACTACAGTCGGCGTCAACTGTTTCGCGCTACGTTGTTAAGACTAGCGTAGCTTCCACAGTGCTGCAGTCCCGGAACTGCCGCGAGAGCGTGTGCCCAATTTGCTTCGACAGCGTTGTGAGGCCCCGCGAAAGCTACGGATATATATGGTATTGTAGACTAAAGCAGGTGTCACATTTCTCACGAATAATACAAAAGACAGTTTGCAAACACAAGACACCGGAATGTCTGTGGTTCGAATGTCTGGATCTCGCTACGACTCGCGTTCGAATCCGTACGCAGACTGTCCTATTGTACACGATGTATACGCAGTGTGACCTCGACCCAAGGCTCCGATCACATCGCTCATATACATGGTGCAAAAAACACATGGTGTTCACTGTAGTGCAGACATGCGGACAGAATAATCTGCGCACACACCTCATGCATGCTCGAAGCCCGCTTGCTTCATGCGTATGAAGGCTTCGAACATGCGTCTGCATGCAATTTTTTTTTTCGTGTGTGTCCAGTGTGCTAGGGTTGTGCAATACGAGGAAGAAGCACGCCTCGGACAGTTTCTGCGCGCGGTTTTCAGTACGACGTGCTAGCAGTGTGACGGGGCCTTAACTCAATGACCTGCATGATACAGTCCGTGCCTCATGCTATGATACGACACGTCGTTAACCTAAAGTTTTCTAGTGTTTGAGGATGCGGTAGGTAGTAGATGAGTGCGTTACGACCGCTTGCGACTGCTTGCTACTAGACGGTTGCTATGACAACCAACGTCCGCGCCGCGCGCCGCAGCGTAATTTTCTTCGAAAGGTTGCGAAGTGGGCGTCACGGGACTTTTGCTTAAAACTCTTCACTTATCGAGCCATCCTTCCAAACTCTTTTTTCTTTTTTTTTTTTTCTTTGATGGGCCTCGTGTACAAGGAACGATGCAACGATTTTTGTACTTTGGGCATATACCGCTTGGAACGGATCCCTGAAGTTAATGACCTGTGAAACACCCGTTCCGTTTTTCCCCACACGAAATCAAAGTCGCAGAAAAAATATTAAAGAAAAGAATTAAAGACGTTTAAATATTTCTGTAATGCCAAATTGGAGCGCATCTCTTGAGAAGGTAAAGGGGAAGGTACGGAAGGAGGGTATGCCCCTCGTCCCCCTCCGTACCCTCCCATCCTCCTCTCCTGCTCCCCTACCATTTAGCCAAAAATTTTCACTAAATTTCTCGCTAAATTTAGCGAAAATTTCCCCGCTAAATTTTGCGGGAAAACATTTCCGTTTAATTGACGTGTGACGTCAAACGTCAATTTCACGTGACACGTCACGTGAAAAGTCAGGTGTGACGTCATTATGGGAAACGTCCCGCTAAATTTAACGGAAACATTGCCCGCCAAATTTAGCCATGGATTTCCCTACCAAATTTAGCGAGAAACTGTTGCGCTCCTGACGTCACACGTGACGTCACGTGTGACGTCATTATGGGAAACGTCCCATAATGCAACGCGCGGTTATGCTGACGCCGCTCAACCCGGAAGCGGGCGCCTAAGAGCTGCGCTCTAAAACGTGTAGCGTTCACCCCCTCAACTCGCAGCCAGAACAAGCGGCCACGTGATCTGGAGCCAATTATATGCCGCCAATGTTGATCATGGCTGGACATAACGGCGGCTTGGGCGAATAGACCATTTGCTATATTACCCAAGCATCAAGGAGAATGCAGGGATTGGTGTTCCACCTTCCCCGTATAAAAGATTCGAAGTAAATAATCAAAATAAAGCGTTGACGAACGCGCGTGCAAGATACCATTTCTTTTAGGTATTTGCTTTGGAAACATTAACTGCTGAGGCCAGCGCGTGCGGCGCGTGGAACACCAATCCCTGCATTCTCCTTGATGATTGGGTAATATAGTAATAGGTCTATTGGTTCTCCATGTCTCAAAATGATCAGAGCCAAGCGCTGGGGTGGTCAAGGCACAGGACACGCGCTGAGTTCCAGACATTTTAGATGCAGAGCACCTCTTGCTCGGGTCTATGTCCCGCGGCCTTGTAGTCCGCACTCGCACTACGCACGCGCAACTCTCCTCCTTCCCTCTCTCCAACAGCTGCGCGTTACTCTCTCCGCTCTCTCTCTCTCTCTACCAGCTGCGTGCACTGCGCGTTCGTTCGCTTCTACTCACACCGCGCGCGCACGCGCACTCTCCTCCTCTAGTCTCCTCTCCTTCAAGTGTGAAAAAAAAAATAAACTACGAGCGGCGAGCGTTTTAAGTTTCTCTGCCGCGAGCCGCGACGAAGGCTCGCGTAGGGGGTGCCGCTAGGGCAGCCGGTGGCGCCATCTCTCGACGTCAGCACGCAACTGACTCTTTCCTCGGAACCAACACGATGCTCCGCATCACCCCATGGTTCCCCCTCGGGAAGATGGTGTAATTTTTTATGGTTCGGCTATTGTCGTTATTGCAGCGATTGGACACGGGCCACTACCCGAATGCTTCCCGAGCTACCGATTCTCACGAGCCCAAATCGAGTGCCCACGCAATGCTCGGGTCCAGTCTATGAGCCGCATCCAAATATCGTGACTGGCTGGTACTGCGGTCCCCCACTTACATCATCAAGTTTCGCGAAGGAGAGATTGAGTGAAAGCGCTCGCTTTTGTCCTTGAAATTACACCGCAACAAAGAAGTTTCTTGGCCAGTGGCGCTATGTGCGAGTATCCTTGAGTACCACTAGTGCCAGTAAGCTCGTATAAAGAGAAAAACATTCCAATTGAATATCGTTGCACCGCCCCTCGCGTGGCCCTTGACGTGACGCTGCTGCGGTGGCGCTGTTGTGGGCTCGGCCCATGCGCAGAGGCGCTCAACTTCAAACGAATATGGAGTCTGCGCATGCCCAAACCCGGAGTGGGCAAATGCTAACTCGTTCGGTTATTTATTTATTTATTTATTTTACTTTTGGAGGTGTCCCTAAAACGGCCCGCAGACCTACAGAAGGGTACACCTCTATATGCGTTCTAACGTAAGCAGCAAACCCACAAAAGCGTGCACCATTTGTGTTACAAAAAAATGCCGTAAAAAAAAAAGAAGAACGAAAGTGGTGCGCGAGAAAAATGTATTTAAAAACATTATCAAACGTGAATATAGAACATCAAATAAATTAAATCTCCGACATTGTAAAAAGAAATAATAAAAAGAAAGGCACACAAGATAGCTCAAAGAGTAATACTGACTCAAAAAGTTCAAGTGCACAAAAAAGAGCAGTTTACTCAAAGAACTTTGAGCATATAAGGCGCTTGCTATGACCATTTTGAAGAACACCAAGCGCCTATTTATTTCTAACGCACACTGCAGTTGCTTCAAATCAAAACTAAAAAAAAACTTCCCCATAAAAAAAAAAAAAAGTTAAGCTATGGCGCGCCTGGAACCAAGTACTTTCACAAAGTGACGATAAGGAACGGCTTCGTTACCACTCGACTGCAGCAGAAATCGAGGTGCCTTGCCTGTCGCAGATATAATAAGAGTATGCAACTGCTTTGGTATCGCATTATTTCTTTTAATGGGAAAGCATTAACTGTCTCATGGAGCGAGCTGACGTGTTCCGCGTACCGCACTATAGAGACTTTTAGAAAACCGTTACCATGATCCGCGTACCGCACTAGGGACTTTTAGCGAACCGTTACCGTATTCCGCGTACCACACTACCGGAGCCTTTGCAGCATGCTTTTAAGCGCGCGCCCCGGGCGATACCGCGACCGCGGGGCGCGCAATTAAACGCATGCTTCTGCACTACCAGAACCCGGTAACCGTTTGCTAAAAGTCCCCACTAGTGCCTCCATCGTGCCGTAGTGTCAGCCGCGGTACGAAACTAAAAAGCCTCCTTTCTACTTTATCACTCGTCGCTTCTTGAAGGAGCCATGAAGCGATTTTTCTACTTTCGATAAATACTACTCAGAATCACTCCCTAACGTTAGTAACCAAATAAACTTGCCACAGTTTTTCTTTCTAAGCAATGGCAGTCGGCAAATAAATTCGAGAGATATGAGCATCGTTCCTCTCCCTCAACTCGGAGCCAGAAGAAGCGGCCACGTGGTCTGGTGCCTATCCTATGCCACCAACGTTACTCATAGCCACGCACTGGGGTCGGCCAAAGTAGAACACGCGTGCTGAGCTCGAGAGTTCGGCTATTCTCATCACCGCAGTGGCTGGACACGAGCCACTACCCGAGTGTCCGCCGATGCTTGACTTTGTTACGAGCCGAAGTCGAGTGCTCACGCAGTTCTCGTGTCCAATCCATGAGCCGCGCTCGACTGTCGTCAGGCAGGTGGTTTCGGTCCCACAATTACGTCATCGAACTTTACGAAAGCAAAACTGGAAGAAATAGTTCCCTTTGATCCTCGCAATTCCACCACGACCAAGAAGCTTCTGAATCAGTGGAGGTCCGTACGCGTATACTTGGGCCAGACTGGGACCAGTACGCCTCTGTAAAGTTATGAACATTCCAACCCGATATCGTTTCATGACCCCTTTACGAAAGTTCCAGCGCATTCTCGACAGTTTGTATGTGTTCTGGCTTAGAACCTTCGCGAACACAGGGCGCACGTAAAAGCAGCCGTTGCACGCTGCATCCAGTGAGTCTAACGCCAGCGCTCGACCGTGCTTCTACACCGACAAGGGCGCCAGTTCTATTTTTGGTTTTGGTACAAGTTCGCCATAATAAAACCCATTATTTTATCAGTTAATTCTTGTCTCCTCAACTGCCATTCGCAGCGATATAAAAATGTATGGAAATAGAAACGCACACGTTCTGCGCACAAAAATTAGTAACCCCACACCAGAATTACCCTTAACACTGCGTAAATTCAAGTTGTTGTTTTTTTTACGAAGTAATTCTTTTATTGCTTACAGCCCTACCGGCTAGGAATATCCCTCTAAGCTAATTTATTTAAAACATTTTGTTCTTAGGGTGGACTGAACTTTGTTTCCTCTTCGGGATTAAATTAGGTTTTTTATGTTTCTCTTATATTGCCCGAAGCCACTTTTTAATCCGCAAGGGGTTTCATACTCTTTCTTCACGGGTCCTTCTTTATATTTTTTTATTAAAGCTAGGTTAATTAGGAAAGCGTCTTGAGAAGGCGTAAAAGACAATCTCCATTAAATATTTCCGCTCCGATAAATATTGATTGCGGTGAGACTTTCACTCTACGCAGTAAGAGAGAGAGAGAACTTTAATTGAAATTCATCCGCGCCAAACACATTTCTCTTTGTTTGCTAGCCTCTTTTGTTATTTTCGTACGGTTCGTGCGTACCATGTAAGCTTTCCTTTTGTTTCGACAATTGTGTTAGCAAAGATTCTTTTTTTAACACGCGTGTGTGGCCTCGTTGTAACACGAGCGTAAATGTTTATGTGCCTGCGTGCATTTTGTCACTGCAGTTATATATTTATATTCATTTGTGTGTGTGTGTGCGCGAGCGCGCGTGTGTATGTGTGTTTGCCTGTGTGTGGCGCACATGTGTATCTGTGTGTGCGCGCGAGCGCGTGTGTGTGTGTGTGTGTGTGTGTGTGTGTGTGCGTGCGTGCGTGTGTGTATGTGTGTGCGTGTGTGAATGTGTGTGTGTTGGTATCTGGGCGTGAAGCTGTTCATGCGTGTGTGTTCGTGCATTCAGGGTATAATTGATTTCGTGCATGGCGTGTGCTCCTTGCGAGCCTTTTCAGAGAGTCATGAGAGATGTATTCATTCTGTGTCGGCTCTTTTGTTTTTCGCGAGAATTCTATAAGGTCCTTAATCAGCGATTACGATAACGGGGAGGGGAAAGCGGAGCGGAAAGATTAATAATTAACGCGAGAAGAGGAGAGAAGCTATTCCTGCTATTCCAATCGCCTGATTTATCTTGGGCAATTAAAAAGCTGTAACGACATTTTGGTTTGGTGTGTTCTAGATTCTAGTCGATTTTCTTAATTGCGCGCCGTCTTACTTCTTTTTTTTTTAACCCCTGATTCGAGATTTTGCGCGAGAAAAACCGCGTAAAGATTGCGGTCCCACTGCACGGTGTTCTTCTTGGTTAACCTGTTTTTTTTTTATGGTTTTGTTTTTCGTCTATCTCTTTATTATTATCCATGTAGTAGTGTCCTTACTGGTTCTGAAATTAATTTCAGAATCGATTTTATTCGCGAAGAAGATTCGGTCTCGCGTTGACTGCGGTAGGACTTAATGTGAAATGCAGGATAGTGGTGGTGTGAAACTCACTATTATTTCTGTTTACGCTAACACGCAATAAATATTACAATATGCAATAGAAAACTGCTAGGTTCGTCCACAATGGCATGGTTTTGGAGTAAGTGGGAGGCCCGCTACAATGACGTCACACAAACGCAAAGGTATCACAAACAAACAAACAAAAACTGGAGCGAAAAGTCCCTCGAGAGACCGCGGGCGTCGTGGCAAAGCAGCGATGACATCATAGTGATGTGATCTAGCAATGAAAATTAGAACAATCTGAATCACTCGTGACAACTACCGCTTCATGATCCATTTTACTGGCTCTTCATTCGAGTTAGCCACACATATTTGTGGCCAACTTCACCACGTTCAATTAATGGTGTGTGTTTTCGTTGCTGAAATACAATAGAGTGCGTTCGTGGTGGTCTATGTATCTAAAGCCCTCATGGCCTCAAAATTAAAAACAAAATCCTCATAAGTATGCTCTACAGAAAGTTCAACGAATAATATTAAAATTACTCTTAAAAGTAACTGATTATTACCAATTATCCTGTTAAGAATGTGTCAAATCCAGCCGGCTTAGCGCAGTCAAACTGGAGTCTGCGAGTGTCGCCTATGCAGCCTCATACTGGCACCAACTCGGGTTATCCATGAATGATGCATGGCGACAGTAAAACGTGCAAACATATACGTTTATTGTTTTATGGTGTTTATGTTCTCATTTTTTTTTTTCTTCGCAGGAACAGCATTGATGCAGCTGGTGGATGTCCAGAAGGAAATCGAGACTCAACAAATGAATATTGTGAGTCTTGTCCTTTAATCTACGCTTCTCCTCCTCGCGTCAAAAAAAAAAAGAAGATTATTGTACGTTTTTGTGGTAATCAATGACTGAAGCCGCAAGCTGGGCCGAGCACTTTGCTTTAAAGCGTTCCTTTCTAACAAAAAAAACGTAATTCTGAAAAAAAAAATTTAAATATTACACAAGTTTTACGCTGACAAAGATGGGGCACAGAATGCGTTAAGTGCAGGTTACACGCTTCCAAGGGACGTGACGTAAAGCTTGCTCTCCCACACAGCTGCAGCTACTGCGCAGCTGCTCCTCGTGCGCATGATCTTTCCGCAACTGCTCTCCGAACACCTGCGCCGCTAAGCTCAGTTAGTGTATGATATCGGCTAAAATTCACTAGGTGGCCGTTTCGATTCTCGTCGGGGTGTCCTTCTTATGTTACGTTTTGAATAGTCCCTACACTTTATACATCACTCCAAATTTAAAGTTTGTGTGAAGCTAGAACATGACAAGAATGTTGTTCTAGCGTCACGGATGATCATGAATATGTCACGATCATCCGTGACAATCGTCCACGGTTTTCTTTTTTAACCTATATGAGCGATAAAACATACTCTTTGTTAAAACAGCTAGACTTCAATGCCACAAATATGTACATACGTTAAATCGTCAAGGGAGTAGCATTGCATTAAAGTTGACGCGGGAACTGTTTCAGAAGTGAGTTCAGTATGCTTCCGTGAATACTTTGGGAATGTGGTGTAGCAGGTTACGAAGCGGCCGGGATTCTCATTCCATTCACGAAGTCTAGCACTCGTTCAAGGGTGACATTGCTAGGGAGATGTACACTGCAGCACGCGCCTTGGAAGAAAGTTGTCAGCCAGAATCCATCCTAAAAAAAACTATCGATCTGCATTTAATGACTCGAGTCCTCATGGGGTCTGAGGAGACAGTGAGAAGCGTTTCTCCATCGAATCCAGCTTCAAAGGTGATCATGCAATAAAATGCAAAGGTGCAATCGAACTGGACAAGAATGACAACTAATCCCTGGAGAAGGGAACGAGGGGGACAAAGGAGACAAAGGAGAATGAGAGATTTGTGTTTGTCCTTTGTGCTCCTTGTTCCCTCTTCTCCGGGGATTATTATCGACGGTTTCAAGTCGCTTATGTCCACCTCAATGGAATGCTCCAAATCACCCAGCTCTTCCCCTTGTGGAACCATTGAAGACATAAAGCAGGTTCAGGGATCACCGACAGTATGAGCAACGACGGGGCCTCTCTTTCGAACGCCTATAGCGCCCCGCCACGCGGTCGTCGCCTTTTGGCATGCTTTGTCTGCGCGTGCATGCTCGAAGCTCCCAAGACCATAGGAGTAGACTTCGGGGGGCATCGGGGCTCGTGCCCCCTGCTGAGATCCAGAGGGGGCAGAGCCCCCCCCCCCCCCTGGGGGGCCGGGCCATGGTCCTTACCGAGACGCTGTTTACGTGCCATGTAACGAGCTTCTAGTAGTGTCATGGAAACAAAATAACGCCCACGTTGCCTTTGTTGACAAATACATGGGAAATGAAATCCCAGCGTGCTTTCGTTAACTTCAATCTCCAGTTCTGGCGAAAAGGTAACGCGCAGCTCCCCCCCCCCCCCCTGAAAAACTTCTCAGCCTGCCCCACCCCACCGGGAAAATGGAAAGTCTACGCCGCTGCCCGAGACGCCGTTGCGTTATCGAAGGTCGAAAACTCGCGCTGGAGGCGGGAGAGCCGAGACTCCTTTCAGCGGTTCTCGTTCTGTGAGTGACTAAAGTCACTGGACCCTGCGGAAAGTATAGCGCCATTGCCTTCTCTGCCTGCTAGCCAGACAAAAAAAAGATTGTGTTTGTTTGTATGTTTATACAGCTTAAAGTTAGTCTGCCTCAATTCGTGACTTGACTTTTAGCTGTAGATGAGCAATTTAGCCAGTGCAGTGCATCCGCTAGCCTGGGCGTTTTGAACGTGCATCACCCAGTAGTGATACACGACCGCACGCCGGTACGATGCTCATTCAGATCGAAACGGGCAGGGGCGGGGATTGAACCTAGAATCCCCGGGTTCTGCAGCGCAGGCTTTCGCTCCACGTGCTCCGAGATGATGTGCGATGTACCACTCGGTCACCGATTCCGAGCCATATTATACTCTGTTTCACTTTAAATATGAGCGTAGCAGAAGCTACAAGAGCGAGCTCCGGGCTTTCAGCGTCCCTGCCAGGCACGCGCGCTCGTGCAGTGCAAGCATGCACTGTTCAGGGCCACATGCTCGTGCTTGTAGCATTTGCTGCGTCTGGACTTGAGCTGAAACGAAGTGTCAGCCACGCTCAGATGACCAAAACTCGTCACAGCCGATTGGCTGATCGGTCACTATACTTCGTTTCAGCTTCGGTCCAGACGCGGAGTACAATGCAAGCGCGAGCATGTGGCCCAGAACAGTGCTTGCACTGCACGAGCGCGCTGCTTGGCAGGAATGCTGAAAGCCCGGAGCTCGCGCTTGTAGCTTTGGCTGCGTCTGGACCGAAGCTGAAACGGAGTATAGTTCCATGGCGATCGCCATTTTGGCCCTTTCAAATCTTCGAAGCTCCGAAAGGGTCGTTCTAAACCAGTCGTGCCAGAATTGCCATGGAGCGTCATCTTGCTGAAGGCGTTCCTCGCCAATGTAAGCGTTTACGGCACTGTGTATGCAATCAGCTTATCACTCATGCTTATCTCCACAGATCCCTTACAGTGATATTGCTCTTCTTACGCATCTCATTTCATTTCATTTATTTGTCTCGGGAGAGTCCTGGAGTTCGCAGGAAGGCCAAAGGCTCGTACCGGTTGGCCTAGAAACACGCAGTTTAAATTACTGGACGCGGTGCCACGTCCAGTAAGGGTGATAAAGGGATGATATAATATACAAGATGCACGACGAGGCCAGCTAGCCAAGGTGACCTTCAGCGGGATGATCGATGAAGGTTCTGGATGGTGAAGCCCTGGCAGTTGATGGTGCGCTCGCTCACTTCGGTGGGAGCAGCGGCCCCGGATGGTGGCCCAATCGGAGTAGACGGCTGCCACCCCTGATGCATTCACTTCCAGAGCTAAAACGTAGCGTCGCGGTCCCCGGTATAGCTTTCTGTCATCGTCGTCATCGTCCTCAAGACAGGACCAATTATTTTTCAATGCCTCTAGGGGCCAGGTGCCGATCAAAACGGCTGCACGATGTCGTGAAAGCGGTACGAGGCGGATGCGCGCATGGCTTTCACCGATAGGGCATAGCAGAGACTCAAGCATTTCTATAGGCGAAAAAGGAGTAGGCAGGCCCATTTATATCGACTGAATATTCGGTTTCTTAAGTGCCTATCGCGCTACGACGTTGTGCAACATTGCTCACAGTGGTGCATTTTTTTCTGCAATATTTGCACCGACACGCACTTGCTGAGGCAAAAGTAAAGAAAGATAAGCTTAGCTCCTAGGGGATACGCAGCGACGCCATCGGTCTGCATACAATACAGCGCCGTTTCGCACGTGAGACAGAGATGGGCAAGCAGTCGCGACACCAGCTGCCACCAATGAAACGAGCAGACGACGCCGAGGTGCACGGCGTTTAGCAGTACAGGTGCAACTGCGAGTTCATTGTTGTTACCGCGCCTGGTTTTCTAGGTTGATCTGTCGACTCTCGCCGCCTGCGGAA
Source organism: Ixodes ricinus (assembly GCA_037355805.1). Classification (NCBI taxonomy): domain Eukaryota; kingdom Metazoa; phylum Arthropoda; class Arachnida; order Ixodida; family Ixodidae; genus Ixodes; species Ixodes ricinus. Next base: position 9,604 of record JAZHYW010048218.1, on the reverse strand, counting down.
CGCGAGCGCGCTTTTGACGTCGATGAAGTGACCATCTGCTGAAAGCGACAACGGCTGCTCGGCACTCGTGATGCTCGTTCGTTGGCGGGTTGGCAGCAGTTCGCTGCGCCGATCGCGGTGCCGCCGTAACTGAGAACGGCGCCGTCGATGTTCGATGACCGGTCAACGTCGCTGCATCTTCATAGCGAGCTGACAGCTTATTTTCTTTCTTCTACTTCTTCCTCGAGGCAGGCTCAATTCTTGTAAATGTTGCAAGACGAAGATGCTGGCTCTTGGCAACGAGCCGATAGCTGGAACCCAGGTTTCATCATCTAAAGGCTACCAGTCTCATGCGTCACTCGGTATAATGCTATCCCTCACCACACAATTTAGATAGGCTCACCAAGAATGTGGAGTTCAGGGAGAAACTGCTCATTCCATGAACCAAAAGGGTGACCATATAGACCAGTGGTTCTCAAATGGGAATCCGCGGACCCTTTGGAATCCGCGAAGGCATTCTAGGGGTCCGCGAAGCCCTGCCTCATCAGTCAAGCCCGGCAATAAAGGTTTTCTTTTCTTTTTTCATATTGAGAAAAAAAACGTTCTAATTTTCGGGGTGAGTTTTTTCGTGTGTGTCAATGAGAGAAATCTACTCTACACTAGCCCTTAGTTGTTATCTCTTTATTAAATCATTATCATGATTAACCTATACTTTTCCTTTCCCTTTATTACTGCCGATCCACAAGGGGTCCGCAAAACATCAATGGTTGAGGACCACTGATATAGACGTTTTCTGTTTCCTGTCATTCTCAGTCATGTGGGTTCCCCATCTGGTGTGCGGGAGGAAGAAATTATAAAAAATTTAAACCTGGAATATGCGAGAAAATATAGGTGATGCAAAAAGAAAATTTTGTGTGACAATCACGCATTTTTCGTAAACACGTTTCAGCGGCGTGGAGAGATCAAAACAATGTTTTACCGCATACCAGAAGTGACGACATTCAAGATGGCTGCGCCTTTGTGGAAAAGGTGTATACGGGGAGCTTGGCGCTACCTTCCTAGATTCCAATAGCTTCATGAGTGACTACGCACCTTCCTAATGTGTACAAATCCACAGCCAAGCACGCCCGTGTTTGTGGCTTTTGAAGGCGATGAAAGTGCACCATACGCACGGACACCGAGGATACAAGGCGCTCTTTATGGGAATGGCCTAGATAGTTAATTCTTCAAAGCATCTTAATAGCTCCAAACAACTTGCGCGAAAAAAAAAAAAAAGACAGACCAGCCAGCTGGGTCTACCTGTATTATTCAGATGGTACTGGGACCACTCAATCGATACGAGGCATGACAGTAAAATAAATTAAAGCCTCCTTCAGAAGACTTTTTTGTTTGTTTTTGGGGTGGTGCAGCGCAAATGACTTGTTTAATTTCTCACATTCCTATCGAATTTAGTTTTCTCGTTAATTGAATAATCGGACAGGTCAGAGGATGGCACCTGAGTTTACTTAAGAAAGATGATTTTTTTTTTATTAAGCTTGTGCGCCCAAGCAGACTAGATACGTTAAAGACAGTAAGGTAAGAAAATCACCGCTAGAAGAGCAACATCCAAAACAGACGAAGTCTAAAAAGAGCCTGAACTTCTTCCTCCAAAAGAACATTAGTGTAGTACGTTGAAATACACCAAACACTAAATAGGCTAAATAAAAAGTTTTTCAAAACATTTTACCCCTCCAGCCCCTCCCGATTTTAGAACAATATTTATGTTCATCGACTTTGAATATTGTCGGCGTATGGGTCATTATAGGCAGAAATATGATACAACCTAAAAATGCATTTCACACATAAATATACGCATTTACAGGGAACGAAATCAGTCTTAAATAGTAAATAAAAAACGTGCGTAAAGCACGCAGACAAAAAAGGCACGCAAAGGCACGCAATTTTTCCAACTCTAACATTTCTTTATTTTCATTTCAAGCGAATAATCTCGCTCTTTTAATGTACAGACACAAACACAAAAGTCGCCCGAACATTGCAAAGCACCTTCAAAGCCGCACAACCAGCGAGCACTACACGTACCAAAAGTCGGTCATGTCAGAACCCGAGAACCATTTCTTCCGCTTCCCAGAACAAGCTCGGTCAGCGCGGTTGCAAACCGTACACCGCGAACTGAAACCGATCCAAAGCTCAAATCGAATTATACAATCGCGGAAAAACCCTCAGCGACTCCAAATTGAGTTCGCTCCGAGCTGTCAACTCCGTGCATGCAGCCTTATAGATCGACCTCCTCCTCCTCTCCCTCATCAACTACATCCTCACCCAAACACCATCATCATCATCATCGCCGCTTTACCAAGCCTGTACTATATACTACTTTGTCCCTTAACCTAACAGTGCGGTTGGAGCTACGCTCTCGCCGGAACAACCAACCGCCTCACTTTCACTACGTGACAGCTCGCTCTCTGCGCGCGGGTATAGGCGAGCGCGTGATCACGTGGCAAAAGCCAGACAGACGATTGGTCCACAAGAACGTGTAGCGTCCACCGCACTGTCGGCTTAGGGACGAGCAGAGTACAGTATGGCGCGTGCGGCCGGCGCGTCTTAAATATAAAATAACGCACCCTCCACGCGGATCCGCGCTGGTCAGCATTTTTAGGCCTAGCGACGGCGTCCTCATCCAACCTAATTAGTCATTCGGGTGGGCGACTAATCACCGGCCGCCTCATTAAGCATGATACGCCGGGAGCTTTGTATAAACGCGCGCGGTCCAGTCCGCTTAGTAGTCGCGGAAACCGTGCCAGCGATATGGGCGTAGAGGTCGCGTAAAGTCCGGCTATCGCGAGAGTACCGACACGTTGGTATTACGTGGCTTGCATTGACGTCACGTCAGCGGCCATTGTTGCGACCTTGACGGAGAGTGCGTGACCTCTGCGGCATGCATACCGTAGAACCAAAGCAATTGTTACTGTTTTTTCTCGGCAAGAAGGAATAGGGATGACCACCAGCATGGTGCAATGATGACACGCGCAAGCCTTGTACAGTGCTACACAAAAGAGCGTCACAAAATTGAATCTTTTTTTTTTTTGCGGGGATTTACTAAAATTTATTGCATTTTTAGTTGGTCTAACGAGAACACGCTATCTTTTCAATAAAACAGATGTAATTTAGTTGTTTATACAGTTATAGGTGTAATTAGTTGACGAAATTACATTACACATTTTCTCAGCTCTGAGCACAGAGACAGTTACAGTGAAAGTTTTAGCAACCGGAGTATAAATAACTTACTTTTATTTAACATGTATATATTTATAACCTGAGCCTGATTCACCAATGCCACATTTCGCGCGTCGCAATGATGGCTAGCATGACGTTTGCCTTCGTAAAATGAACGTTTCTGTCCTAATGCCTGGGAGAGAAAATTTCACACAAACCGAAGTGACATTAAGCGGCTGCTGAGTAATGTAAATGTATACGCGTGCGTGTGTGTGTGCGTGGTCTTCAGGTAAAACGGTCGGGTTAGAGAGCCGCGTTGCATATGTAACGCGGACTGCCGCGCGGGAGCCTTAATTTTTGCGCACGATAATACTGTTAGCGTTAACAGCAACCGGGCAAGACTTAGTAGGATACGGGGAAACACCTCTCACGAAAAGCTCAGCGCGTCTTAATTTTTTTTATCAATTTATGCGTGTTTTATTTTTGTGCGTGAGTCTTTGTTGTGGCATGTTTAGTGGATGAGTTTGATTAATTATACGCTTATACTGGGTGTTCGGAAGAAGAAAAAAACGCGGTTTTTCTCGTTGCAAAATTACGCGATGCACCGCCGAGTGTTATTCGGTCTACGCTCAACGTGTAGCGCTAGCAAATCGGACCAGAGCGCAAGGCTTCGGAACTTTCCAGTTTTCTTATTCAAAAGTTGTAAGCGCATAGCGTTCAGTGAGAAAATGGCGGCCAACAAGGCCCGCGAATACACACCAACTCCGCTCTCTGGCGTCACGACAGTGCGGTGGCGCTGCTGTCGACACGGCGCATGCGCAGACGACTCACCTCACGTTGAATGGCGTCTGCTACCGGAAGCGAGCCCCATTTTCTCATTTCAAATTTTCGAAAATCGCTTATAACTTTTGAATGAGATAGGGGTAAGTTCTGAAACTTCGGCACCTGTGGTCCCGGCAGCTAGGGATACATGTGGTCTGACACAGCATTCGGCGATGCGGAGTTTATTTTTGCGAAGAGGAAGAACAGGTGGTTATTTTTTCTCACAAACAGCCGGAAGATCAGATGACGTTGCATGGGCAAAACAAAACACAAATATCGATGTATACCGCGAACTAATAAAATAATAAAAAGTATTTTCGTAGCTAATATGCACCAAAATTAAATTAAATTTTATTCATAACTTAAAATATTTGTGTGGTACATATGCATGGTTGCAAAAATTCTCTGATATCTTTTTAACGATTTTCACGTGTAAAGGGGCTCTTAGCTTGAAGTGATGCATCACGGCGAGAGAAATCAGGTTTCGACACGATTGGTATGGTCAAAGCCGCAATTCACGGCAAATGTTGTGTATGCTTTCTACTCTACAAGGGTGTCCCAAGCGGACCTTCCGCCGGAAAACGCACCGGAAAACTCCGCGCTTCCACATAGGAATCTAAAATTTTCACAGAATGTGTACTGAACGGGTAAGCTTCACAGTGCGAAATATTAAGGCCTACTTCTACTCCTGTAAAAAGAAAGCTCGAGATACACCTAAGCACTTCTTATGAGTTGTGAATGCGAAAGCATGCAAGCCGCTCGTCGGCTCCCTTTGTCGTCTGCTCGTCCGCTCCCTTTGTCGTCTGCTGCGTACTAGCGCGCGCGCTTCGGGATCTCGGAGGCCATGGCGCAGCGGCCAATGGGAGCCCCGTCGACGCGCGCCAGCCAATGGAAAGGAAGACGCGCGGAAACTATCTGCCGTTTTCGCGCTTCAAACTGATGACGTCAGCTCGCTCCATGAGACAGTTAATGCTTTCGCATTAAAATGACGAACTTGCCAAAGTTAACATTGGACGCGCTCTTAGGCGGCCTGGTTGGCAGCGCTATTGACTTGTGACGCCATCTCCCGATAGGCGCTGCGGGCAGACAACAGAGTGCGTTGTCTGCTTGCTGCTCCTTACCGGGAGATGGCGCCACAAGTAAATATCGTCGCAAACTGGGTCGTCTGCAAACACGGCCAAGCTTGATTTTGGGAAGTTCTTTTTGCCCTCGTTTTTTACATAAAGAGAGCTGCACTTTGAAATTTTACGCGGAAAAACTGGCATGTTCAGTGCACATTCGGTGACAGTTTGAGCTTTCTATGAGCAGGCGCCTATTTTTGCGGCTCGGTTTACAGCGGAAGATCTGCATGTGACACACTACGCACGCACCGAAGGACGCACACATCTGAAGCCTCTACTTTTCTGCAAAGCACTCGGGAGATGCTATTGCAGCCATCTAAGGAGCGAGAGTGGCGAATGACGAAGCTAAAAATATATAAGCAAAAACAAAACATTACGTACTGTGACACTCAGCATGATGTCTCACCATGCTCAGTTTCAATGCCCAGACTCTTTTTTTTTTAGATCATAACGTACGTTTAGTTTCGTCTCTCACCGAGCTTCTGTCGATGTTTCAGAACTAACCTTTAGCTTATTCAAAGGAAGTGATTTTCTTAATCTTTCAATTGGAAAACGGGGCCCATTGTCGGTAGTTTGCTCCGTTTAAACCGAAGAATGGTGGCTTCACAAGCCCATGTATTCATGGGCTTCTTCGGTTACCATTTTCCCGTTGAACAATTCCAAAAATCGCTTCTAACTCTTGTAGGCATGTTCCAATAGCGGATTTTGAATCCCAATAGACGTCGAAGCGAACAGTGATTTTGGCCGAATATTTTGGAATCGAATATCGAAGAGTTTCTCCAAGTCTTACACTACCGTACACCATGCATAAAAGAAAATTCAGCTGAACTCGCGAAGGTTATTTCCAACCTTGCACTTCTCCCTTTCTAACCTCACTTAATTTTTATGTAATTATATTTAGGAACTGTGGTTTTCTAAAGGACAGATTTGTCGCAGCTTCCTAATCGAGGAGATTTATGAATCGGCCTGCTATATGCAAATATTATTTTTATTTTTTATATATCCGACCAAAAGAGAAAAAAAGAAAAAAGAAAACAAGCACGAATTATGAACGCGGGCTGTCAAGACATTGCTGCCTAACATACGTCTGCATTATCGCCGAGCGCTTTTGTGCCGCAGGGAAGCAATACCCGCGGAGACCGCAAGCTCCGCGGATATCGCTTCCCCGCAGTGCATGGGTGCTCGGTGATAAGCGCACTCTATACGGTGTCAACCCGCCCCGATCAACACTTTAGAAAGTACGAATATCGCAGCTCACCTCGAATCAAAAGTCGAATAGCAAAAATTCGAAACTACTATACAAAGTTCGAATATTCGCACAACACTGACCTTTTAAATAAGATGACGGTTCGTTCTGAAATTTCGAAACCTGCTTCGGACCACTAGTGCTACATTTGGGCGGAAACTGAGCGTTTGACGATGCCTGTAGTTTATTTTTGCAATTAAAAAAACACTGTGATTTTTTCTTCTGTTTTAGTCAATGTGCATAAAGATTTTATATGACTCCAATGAACAAATAATACAGTTGCGTCTGGCAAGTGTCGACTCCGCGGATGCGCTGTACCTCACGGGGAAAATGAGTCGCGACAGGGGATGCCCGAGCTGAAGTGCACGCTCCCAGTGCCACCGGCGGTCGTTAATTAGGCTTAGCTGGACTCCATTTCGACGCCGGGGACTTCGAGTGGCATACTTCGTGGAGCGACGTCGAATTCCGCCGAGTCGACGGCTCGGTTAGTTTCGTGGGGGATCACGGGTCGCTTGGGAAGGGATCGGCGTTGCATGATTGATGACGACGTTGCACTAGAATCGCTCGCAGCGTCGGTATTTTCCGGTTAGGGTTAGGGGCCGTTAGCCCCTCAGAAATACGTAGGGACATGTAGCCTAAAAGCTTGTTACCCCGCCCTTCTAGAGACGCGTAAACCGTAGAAGAAAGAAAAATGAACACAGTGTTCTAGGGAAACTATATTGCACAATAGTCACAGATGCAAATTGTGTTTTGTCCACAAGTTGGACGAGCCAAGATGGCGACGATTTTCTGAAAGCAGACGATTGCCATTCTATCTACCTTTTCCTCAATTACCTAAGCACCCAGGAGCATGCTGCGAGTGTAGTTATACGCGCTGCACGTGCTGGCGTCTGCAGCAGTAACTGTTCCAAAAGCAAAAGCCTAAAAGGAATGGCATCTCGCACGAGCGTTCGTCAGCGCCTTCACTTTGGTTATTTACTTCGAATAGTTTATACGGGGAAGGCGAGCACGTGCTTGGGTAATTTCGCTTGGGTAATTGCTAAAATGGCAGGCCAGGTCACTGCCATTTTAGATTCTACTGTGCCCTTCGCCCCAGCGCTGGCCTTTGCAAAGGCTTGTCAACGACTGTTTTATTGTCTCGATGTCCCGGTAAAACAAGATAAGGTCAGCAATGGTGGATGTGATCTGGCGCGTGTGTAAACCGTTTATACTCAATCTCACAGATGTCTGCAGTAAAGGCGAAGGCATAGGCCCATGAGCCTAGCTGAGCAGTATATGTCTTTGTTTACGCAAGAACTCGTGCATAATATGCAATTTCGAAAGCCACGCGCTAGTTCTCAATGCCTTTATCTTCACTGCAGATGTTTGTGAGATGGAGTAGAGCTCTTTTACCAGAGAGGTAAGCCTTTAAAAATTAGAGATTAAGCTTTTTTTTCAAACATAATTGCACAAGAGCAGAACGTAGCTATACTTATCTTCATATGAAGTCCAAACGCAGCCGACGTTACGAGCTGATAGGACCAATCAGACGGCGACAATAGCGCATTAACATGATTTTCGTCATGTTTCTGCACGTGTTCTATCATTACTGAACCGATCATTGACAGAGAAGGCCTTGTGATTTACGCTTTTGCCGCTGCTTGGTTGATCCCATTACCTCATTGTATCGGCTCCGTCTGGACCTAAGGTGAAACAAAGTATAGAATGGTAAGCCAGCGAGACGGTAAGGCGAGCCACGATTACGCAAGGCATGTTCTGAAAGCAAACAATAGGCCGATGAAATAGCAAATTCCGTCGGGGTGTTCCAGAGTCACGCTATTCAACGTTCAATAATCTGTTTTATTTTATTTATTTATTTATCTGAGAATACTGCCGGCCAACTTTTGAGGGCCAAGGCATGATAAGACAACATCAGAAACAATCAATGAGTCGAATAAATACAACAACAATTAATAAATATTATTTCACTGATTTGGGATTGGGCCCGTTCCGTTTCGTCTCTGAGATCCGTTGTGCCCCTGCTCTTGGGGAGTGGGAGGGTGGAGAGTAAATAATTCATGGCTACCTTATGCGGTGCGTTCCCGAAAAGAGGACAGCGTTTTTTTGGCCCGGGTGAATAAACTATACGCGTCGCAGAAAGCTCATACTCTTTCTCCATGTGACGCAAGCGGTTTAAATAGAACGCGAAAGTTTCAGAACGTGACGTTACCTGGAACAAAAGATAATTAAGAAAAACAAAATTTCTCTAGATGCCGACGTCCACCTAAGCCTAATATCGTCAAAAGAAGAAATCACAATGAGGGCACTTTTGGCACCTATTTCAGTGATAAAACAAAGCTTCTCAGCAAGAAAGAAAACGATTTATTTCCTTTCTTTCTGACAGGTGTTTTCCACTGACACAAATCCCACATGCGACAACAATGTCAGTTCTTCTTTTGACGATATTAGGCTTAGGTGTACGTCGGCTCATAAAGAAATTTTTCATTGCTCATTTATCTTTCGATTCAGGTAATGTCATGTTCTCAAACTTCTCCTGTTCCATCCCAATCGCTAGCGTCACATTCTCACGCAGTTTGAGCTTTCTACGAAGTGTAGTTTATTTACACGGGCCGAAAAACACGGTTTTCTTTTCTCGGCAACGCCCTGTACCATAGTCAATAACTGCTTGAGAAACGCCGGGCGTGTCTTATTATGTTAATTCACGCTTCTTGCTTTGTGATTGGTCCTTTTAAAGTTCTCGTTGACTAATGCCGCAATTTCATTGGAGTGATAATTAAATGATGGAGACTCGTCAGGCCCTCCGCATATCAAGCTGTCAAAAACACAAAAGTACGTCGCCTTTTTTTTTCTTTTTTCTTTTTGCGTGTTTGGACCGATCATTTAGCATCTACATTAGCCTTCTATTTTTTGAATATTAAAGGCGCGGTGCAACACTACTGAGTTGGCTTTTTGTGTTCACTTCACACCAGACTACTGGCACCAGTGGGATCAAAATATACTCGCACTCAAACGCCACTGACCAAGAAACCTCTTTGTCGTTGTATAATTTCAAAATAATAGCAACGTTTTTCTCTTTTTTTTTTTTGTGTGCAATATTTGATGACGTAGTTCTGAGGTCGCAGTGTTAGCGTAGTCCCCCCGAGTGACGATCCTTGAACGCGGCTCATAGGTTGGACCCGAGCATTGCGTGAGCACTCGATTTTGGGCTCGCGATAAGCTCGTC
>JAZHYW010048217.1:0-15135 GCA_037355805.1 Ixodes ricinus | reverse complement strand
CATTCGGGTAGTGGCTTCAAAGTGTCAAAATCACTTGCATTGACAGCAATGGCCGGAGCCCAACATTCTCTGGAACTCATCGCGTGTCCTGTGATCGGCCAACCCCAGCACGTTGCTTCGTAAACATTGGAGGCGTATAGGGTGTATTCACTGGCGGCCATATCTGTGTGCGCTAATGCTGAGCACGTGCTGATGGCTAGCTTCCACAGTTATTTTGCAACCTGCACCCCGCACCATCAAGATTGCCGGTCTTGGCAGCCTATTAATGTGGGCTTGTTCTGAGCATGCGCTCTAAACAGTGACCTCAAATATGGCGGCCAGTGAATACCCGCTATAATCAGCTTCAGATCACCTGGCCGCTTGTTATGGGTGCGAGTTGAGGGGGCAAACGATGTTCGTTTTTATTGTATCTTTTTCTGCGACTACCATTAGGTGGAAAAGAAAACCAACGCATGTTCTACAGGTTATACACGTCGGTGATTCATTCTAAACAATATTCGCGCGAAATACAAAATTCGCACAGTCCCTTTCAGTTTCGCTCAACAATGTGTACAAACTAAAATCAGGATATTTTTTACTTTTACCTAAAATTCTGTTTTCGGTTCCTGCATCTGCAGACTGGGGAAGTTCAGCTTGCGGCAAAAATTTTCTAGGTACAGCGTGTTTTTTTGTTTTTTTTTTTTGTAATCCGAAGACGTTTTTATGTTACTTTTATGTGTGCTTCATTTTATTACAATTTTATATCTACTTGCGTCTTATTTATTTGAAGCTTAGTTGACTCTCAAATATCACGCTTGCATAATTGAAGAAATTACATTAAAGTTGTTGTTGCTGTTGTTTCCTTTTATTGACATCATTAAATCGTTGATTATTTCGAACACTTTCAGCTGAAAGCCTTCTACGTCGACCTGATCGTTCCTCTGGAGTCCAACATCGAAAAAGACGCCAAGGTTGTCGCTGTAAGTCGAGATGAAAATGTATTTTGAAATAGATTAAAAAACAGTTTTCTGCATATCCACTTTTCCGTCGAGCACGCAAAGAGCGAATCAATGGGGCAGGTTTCTTCTTCAATGTTCTCGCAAATAAAATGTACTGGTACAGGCGGATCTTCCGCGGTAAAAGGATCCAGAAAAATCGGCGCCTAAAACAGAAAGCCTCAAACTTTCGCCGAATGTGCACCCAGCAGGTCAGCTTTATCACGTGAAATTTCAAGGCGTACTGATCCGTTCCTGTGAGAAAATGAGAGAAACAAACTTGCCAAGGTCAGCGTCGGACGCGTTCGCAGACGCAACGTTATTCACTTCAGTGGCGTTGTGGCGCCATCTTCCGATAAGCGCAGGGGCAGACAACACAGCGCGTCGTCCACTCGCTGCGCCTGTCGGAAGATGGCGCCATAAGTAAGTGGCGTCGCTAACTCGGTCGTCTGCGAACGAGCCTGCAGCGTTGACTTTGGAACGCGTGTTGCTCTCCTTTTGCTTTGCAGGAAGAGAACTGCGCCTTGAAATTTGACACGCTAAGACTGACCCGCTCAGTGCACATTGGGTGAAAGTGTGAGCTTGCTATGTGCCAGCGCCGATTCTTCCGGCTCGTTTTACAGTAGAAGATCCGCTTGTTACGCTCTACGTTTTTTTAAATTGTCAGTGACCATAGTTTTGCGCATGCTCTGCCAACAACGACCAACAATACCTCCTCGTACAGAAGCTTCATTTCTGTCGTTCGGTAGCCCTTTTCGCGCGTAAATACTTGTCCTTATCTTTTCTTTCTTTTTTTTTCTTTTTTTATGTGGCAGAGTGAGCAGAAAAGGTTTCTGCAGCAGAACAAGACGCATCAGGAGGCTTACCTCAAGGTCGCATCCGTAATCAAGAAGCAGAGAAAGAAAAACAGATCCAGTCGGGGTGGTAACGTCGAAAAGGAAATCAAGGTAAGTCACCTGCGATAACCCCTGGCTACACGAAGAGTGTAACGACAAATCGGTTATCTTTGCAAATCAGTCTCCACAACGGGCCCTTTTTCGAAAGGGCGCGCACCACCTAGTGGTTGCTACGCCAATTACACCCGCCCGCAATTGTTCGGGCACGTACTCTGAGCATGTATTGGACACGAACGACTGCATCAGCGTTCGGCGTGAACTCGGGTCCAATCACACGCTTCGTGCCCGAGAAATGGCGACGCCAATGTTGTTCGATTGACTTTTGAAAAAGGAATGTATTGTGTTATTTCTTTCTATTTGTGTTATTCCCCTATTAATTTTGATATGATTCACGAAATAAATGGTTGGTCGTTACGTCATAAGTAGCCTTTTTTAAGGTTTATTTTTGTTTACCAATTTATGTTTATTATGCGATATCCCTTTGCTGAGTGTGTAAGCGCCTATGCTTAGCAGGACTCGTTCTAAGCGTTTACAATTTTGGTTTCTCTGAGCCCAGGACTGAAATCTGGCGAAGCGATGTAAGTATAGGGAGTATTCACTGGCGGCCCTAGCTGTGTACGCGAATGCTGAGCGCGTGCTGATGGCGAGCTTCCACAGTTATTTTACAACGTGCACCCCGCACCATCAAGATTGCCGGTCTTGGCAGCCTATTAATGCGAGTCTCGTTCTGAGCATGCGCTCTAAACAGTGACCTCAAATATGGCGGTCAGTGAATACCCCCTATACACAGAATCGCGGAGGCCACGGATCCGTGCGCGTTTCTTTCCAGCAGTGCACCAGCGCGCAATGGGAAGCGCACTCAACGTAAGCTAACCAACGAACCCTAAGCCCGCTAACGTCACCTAAACAACGATCCCTCATCCCCGACAGTGCTTGACACGAAGGAGTACGTTATTCGAATCGGTAACCGGGAAAGCTCCAAAAATTCGCGCAAGCCTGCCGTAAAGATACGGCAGTGTAACAAAAGCCTCGATTAGTAGATTTCGAAAGCGGTGTTGTGAAGGAGATTTGGTTTTGCGCAGCGTTGGCGCAAATTCCTCGCATGTTGGCGAAACTCAAGATGCACACTTTGACGCAGCGTGCAGCACGCCACGCAGCAATCACGTGACTGTCTTTCCCTTTTTCTTTCTGCAGCAAATGCAGGCACTCGAAGAAGAAAAGGGAAAACTGGACGGCTTCTGCGAAAGCAGCTTGAAACAGGTGAGTGTGCAGCTGAGTTGAACAACGTTAAACTTTAGGTTATCTCTAAATTATGATTCCCGAGTTCCGATAAGTTTCCTAACGCTCACATTTGCCGGCTTTCTTTTTTTTATATACTTTTGTATATTTTAATATGCTGACCATTCTTTATTATCACTTCTGGCCAAAACAGCTGGAAAACACAATGTAACAATAACAATCGAAAAAAGACTTGTATTAGTCATTTTGATAATCCGGGGAGCAAGAATGCGATGCATTATGCGCACATTATAACTTATAATTAATATAAAATATATATATATATATATATATATATATATAATAGAGTGTTCTGTTGATGTGTTTTACCGCAGAAATAAATCATGTATCGCCGGACGCTCATTTTCCGCCCATATGTAGCGCTAGCCGTATGAACCAGATGCCAAGGTTTAAGACCTAACTGTTATCCTAATCAAATGCTATAAGTAAATTTCTGAAAATGACAATGGGAAATTGGGGTCCGTTCTTGGTAACGGGCGTCGTTTAGCCCCATGTATTCCAGGGCTCCGGCGGCCGCCGATTCTCCCATTGAACAATTCAGAAAATCACTCGTCACGTTTACATACGACAACGGTTTGTTCTGAAACTTTGGCACCTGGTTCGAACTGCTAGAGCTACACTTTGCCGGAGAATGAGCGTTCGGCGAAGCGCCTTTTATTTCCGTCGGTACAAAGGAAAATGTCTCCACATTTCTTTGTGGGACACCCTGTACTGGTTAGGAGAGCTTCGCGTGGCTTCGCTCTCTCAGAAATAGGGGGTCTAATACTTACACCCTTCTCGCCTCAGCGCTCGATCCTGCTGTTTCGCCGACATCGACGCCATGCGACGCTAGCATCCTTCTATTTTGTTTTGGGCACAAGTTCGCCCCATCAATCGTTTAATTTTCTTTTGTCATTTGTCGCCAAATCAATTGTCATTCCTGACAATATAATGTACGCATTAGAGACTACATAGAAACACTCAAGGTTTTGTTGGCCGTGCAGCGAAACCTTGGATTATTATTTTTTTCTTTTATACGTATATTAGCTATTTAGTAAGTAATTTCACACACGCTATCAAGCCGCTCGTAGAAGTTGCGATCGTCAGTTCAACGTCAGTGGACTGAACGTCAAAATGTAGTTTTGCGGTGTTATATATCAGACGAGGGGTGTAAGTACTACACCCCTTATATTCTGAGAGTGCGGAAACGGTGCAGGCACCCAAACCACCAGGCGAGGAAAGGTTTATTGCGCCCGCTCCGATATCTCTAGGATGATGTGCAAACTAGTCGTGACGTCATATATGCCTGCATCGCTATTCGTTGGTTCGTTATGATTAAGGTTCCGTGTTTTCGGATAAATCCCATAGACTCCCAAAAACACTCGTCGGTAAAATTTTCGGCAAATCTGATTTATCAAAAAAAACTCCGAATTTCAAAGTCACATGTTGCAACAAAAAAAACTGTATTTAGCGAATAACGTTTGCCAGAGCACAAGGTTAATGGTCCTACAAAAAGCCACTTCAGTTTTTTTTTTTCGTGTCTTGAGAGTTTTCTTGTTCTTGTTTTTATCTTGTCAATGTAGGTTCAGTACAATGGACCAATGTCCCTATAAATCCCGACAAAAGCCATTGTTTTGGTACCCAGTTTGGACCATACTATTCGTGCTTGTTAAAGCAAAAAAGGGTTGTGCTTTTTTGTTTGTTTTTATAACATTTAAAGATGTTACTGTGTACATTTCCTAGGATGGGGAGGGCAGCTGAAGGTTTTATACGTCCAGGAGTTTGTCTATCTCAAAGTACTGACGTTTATTCAAGTAACACTTGTGAATATTTGTCATTTGACAGTTAATGTTGCCGATCACAAGGGCGCCAATGCCCAAATGCAGCTACAGAAATATATTTCGATACCGGTACTTTAGGAATTTAGTGTACTTTTTTGTCCGGACATAGTTTATTTTAAAAAAAAAATACTCCGAATTTCAGAAAATTCAGAATTTAACAAAAATAAACTTCGATAAACCAGCGAAAACTCTAATCCGAAAAACACCCTCCGAATTTCACAAAAAAATAAACTTCGAAAACGCAGAATCCTGCCCATAAATATGGTTCCGTGTTTTCGGATAAAACCGATAAAATCCGAAAAAAACACTTCCCGGTGCATTTTCTGTCAATGCGGATTTATCCGAAAAACTTCGCATTTTGAGGTCAAAACGACAAAGTAAGAAGCAAACAATACGGCGTTTTACAAGTAAAATTTATAAGCGCACAGGGTCAGTGGACATGACTATAGTCGGTTGCAAGCTAAGAAAAAACCGGAAATGCCTCTCAGAGGAAAATGTATTCCTACGCCGAGAAACGCCAGCCAATCGTTTTCATGACGTCACGATTCCGTGGACCAATCGCGATCCTTTTGAAAAAAAAAAAGCTCAACATGGCTGCTGGCCTTAGCAACGCGACGCTAGTTTCTCGTGACAATTATTCTGCTTTTTTGCACCGTGTTTTACGTGCCCGAGGTTACGCCACGAAATCTTAATGGTATCGGCTTGCGTTTGCAGCAGTTTTTGCGCGACAACGTGAGAATCCAGCGACGCTATCGCCAACGAAAATTTCGAAGCGGGCGCGAGGCTTAGCACTGCTGAGTAGTCACGACGAATCAGTGGGAACCGCTGTTCGCGATGACGCCTCAGGCTGGTGCATCCATGAATAGCGGACGCTGTCGCGAGCCATGGTCTGCGGTAGGTTCGAGCTCGAGCAGGTTCGACTACTGTCAGACTTGTAGTGCGACATTTCGACTGAACCTTGGTGTCTGAGGTTCGAGTTCGCGATGCACATGCGCTGACAGGCTGGCCAGTTGGCGTCGTGATATAGCTGGTTGATGGCTAAGGAGCGCAGTTAAGGGCAGCGTTGATTGGTTATTTCAGCTGACATGACAGTAACAAAAACAATTACTGCACAGTTATTAACTTACATCCAGTAGATTAGACATACTAGCGTGTACTGTTTAATTGCACACTTTGATTTCATAAGCATTGACTAATAACCGATTTTGCATCAAAAAGTAAGCTTCTCCGAACATTCAGCATCAGCAGCTTGTAACAAGGTCTGACCACACATGTCCATATAAGTCGTACCAGATCGCAATCTGGTGACAAGCATTCTGAAGATTACGTCGAACCAGTGCGACCACAGTCGAGCCTCGAAAGCTTCGACCGTCAAGGAATCTGGTCGACAATCGTTTCGCGATGTCACCTCAGTGGGATCCATGACGGAAGACAAAGAGAGCGGGGCGCGGTGGTGGTGTCGATGACTTGGGAGGGTGCCGATTTGTCAAAACCCGAAAAGTATAATTATTCTTGTTTTCTATTCATCCAACAAAATAAAGGCACACATTTCGTGCGCAAAGCCCACAAAACTAAGTAAATCACTAAATATTTATTATTTGCAGGAACTATAAGTGCTTTGTTATTTATAATTTTGGCGAGAGAAAGGTTGGTTTCGTTTTCGCCGCTTTCCCTCAATCGAAGGCGCTGGAAGACGGTATGTTAGACAGTATCTTGGACAGAAAATGAATTGGGAAGACGGTACATTGGACATGACTTTCTTTCTTTACTAAACAGCTATTTCGTTGACAAAAACGTATTCTAACTTATTTAAACGTCCTGAATGAATTAAATAAATATTGTAGTAGTTTAAGACACGTTTACTGGAGGAAGAAAAAGCAACGTTGCTAGCGAACTACTTTCTCGACGGCGGAGGCACTTCAGATGGGCGCAATGCGCTTGTGGGTGGAGCTAAAAGATTGTTCTTAGGTTGCATCCGACTATAGATACTACTTCAGTTTCCTTTGAAATCTCAAAAGGGGTTTGCCTTTTTTTTAGCTCGTCAACGACACCTGGTCATGGTACTCGAACATTATGTATTTTGTTTTATTTTTATTTATTTTTTTATTGCGAACGCCGTAAAAATAAACTCTGAATTTACGAGAATTAGAAATCTAACAAACATTTACTTCATTAACCCCGAAGTTCCAGCAAAAGAAAAGAAAATCCGCAAAAACACCGTCCAAATTTCACGAGAAATGAACTCCGGAAACCCGCAATCCTAGTTATGATCTGCCCAATCGGGTAATAACTAGGATTCAGGATTCAACCGGGCACGCGCCAACGGTCGCCTGTTACCGCAGGCTCCCGTGAGTCATAGTTCAGGCTGCTTGCGCCCTGCTTGCGCCCCCTTTCGCCTCCTCCTGGTGGCGACGAGCAAAGACGCCGGAGTAAAACCGGCACGCTCTAATTCCATGTTTCATATCTGAAAAACAGAAATACCATAGCTGCGTAAACGACGAAAAAGCCAAACAATCGCACCGTCGGGAACGAAACGACCATCTGGAACAAGAATTATCGAATAGCCGGCCAATGTCACGCGCCTACACAAAGTATCTGAATACACAACGAATAAGCAAAAAAAAAGGCAAACCAAAAAGGAAGAAGAAAAAAAAAAGTTCCATAAAAAAGGTCCGCGCGCGCGGACATTCCCATGAGGACCGCCAGTAGCGCGATTCCGCCTTCTTGAGAACGTGTCCCCCAGCACCCTCGATTAGTTTCATCCGTTGCCGCTGCAGTCCATTAAGCGCGACGAGTCGGCCGTTAAATTGTCCGACCGGCACAAGCAACCGACGGCGACGACGACCGGCGAAGAGTACGGTACTCTCGCCGTTTCTCGCGCACTCCGTGTTTGGCCGAGATGTGGCGACTCTAAGCGTTATAAATTAGCCACGCAGCCAGGACAGGTCGCCTTGTATAGCGCCTCCGTGCGCTTTCCTTCAACCCTACTCTTTCCCTGCTGCCCTATTTTTCCCTTTCCCTTCTCTAGAACGCTATCCCCAACTTTATCGTCTGCAACCCGGTTTTTTTTTCTCCCTTCTTTCTGATTTTTGTCACGTAGCCGCCATGGCTAAGGCGATTTGGCTGTCCTCGTTCGGCAGACGAGTCTCAGTCTCCTTCCCTGCTACAAGTGTTCCTCTTTAACCCTTTGTCTTTATATCCCCATTTTCCCTTCTCCCCTTTATTAGGTTTTAATTATTCCTAGTGTCGTAACCTTGAACCTCTTTCATTTCTCTTCTCCCTCTTTCTATCTTGTATTTTGCTGAGACCTGTTTATTTCTACCTTCATGCCGTCACATTTACTGCTTGCTCTGCCTACCGTCCCTTGTTTTGTTTTTTCTAAGCTTTGACTTTAGCTTTTTTCACTCCCTAAATCTTTATTCTTTGCTTCTATTTTGTTTTCCTTTCTTTTTGTTTGTTTTTTCTAGAAGTACTATAATCGCTTAAATTTAGAATAGCTTTGTCATTGTTTTATACGTTTTGTATCGTATACTTTGGCGGATAATTAGATTTATGAGATAATTCAAGGTACTATTCAGCCTCAATTTCTGAGTGGATTCACTTTTTTTATAAGTTTCTGCCAACAAAAACAAAAGAGAGAGGAAAAAACAGACAGTGTCCTTCACTACGCGCGAAATAACAAAAAAAAAACTGAACGATTACTTGTCAAACAGAGAGCTACACTTTAGCCTTTGCTAGCATACAGCGTACAAAATGAAGCGACAACCGACAACAAACATGTGACAGAAAAACTAAATAGAGCGCTGCTTCCGGTAGTTTTACACGTTCCATTACTGTCATGCGCGATTTGATCAAATAATCTAATAGAATATAGTTACTTGAGTCGGTGTAATTATAATTTATTACTTCTTTAGGGGGGGGGGTGGAGGGGAGTACAGGAATAAGTTTGAGCTTTTGCACACACCGAAAAATAGGGAAAATAAAACTGAGAACAATTTCTGTGACGGTGCAAATGATGTCGAGTAATCATCTCGTCATCGTGGACTTGCGTTTTTTTTTTTCGTCTCTTTTCTCGTAGGCAATCACCCAAGAAAGGCGCCGCTTTGGATTCGTCCTGGAGAGGCAATGTTCCCTAGTCAAACATTACCTGGCTTACACCGCTAAGGTAAGATGGTGTCCGTGTTGTCGCCTAAAACAGGAACGAAAGCTCGTTCCTCGTTTCTTCCCAACCATGGGAACGATTCCCGTTACGCAGTTCCAGCTGCTCAGAAGAAACGCGATCCTGTTACTTTCGAGATAAACTTATATATGCATAATTTTAAGAAATATTCCGCTGGATAGTTCGTAGACAAAATAAAGCGAGCAAGTAAAAATATCCCCATCGAACTACGTGTCGATCGCCACGATCGCACTTTGTTCGAGTTCTTTGTTTTCCACTATCTCTCGGACACTTCCCCGTAGTCGGATATAGAAATGGTCTCTAATAAACAGCCTAAAATTCCTACAAAATTCGGGTAAAATTACAAAAAGCAACACCGTTCTTACTGCCGTTCCTTCGAAAACGTGAGCAGTTATCGTTCCAGTTTAACCGACGCAAAAATTGAACGGCAGCGGTCGTCCGTTCCTCCTAAAGGAAACGTGTTTCAAGAACGTCGTTCCTTAGAACGCCGTTCCCTCCAACACCGAATGATGTACACGTCTCTTCTGTCCAGAAGGCGACGACAGCACCTCCCGTTTCCAACTTGAACAAGAAATCACTGTAAAGCTATACCGATCGCCTGAGAACAGGCACATTTCCCACAGAAGTGCGGACTATATACTCTGCATTCGCAGAAAATCGATTCCCGCTTCCGCGACAAAAGTCTACTTTATACTATTTTCTCACGGCGTGCATACGCAATATTGCCCGTCTAAATTTTTTTTGTTTTTATGCAGTAAACAAAACTTGTTGATGTGAATCCCGGAGAAAAGCTCACCGGAGAAAAGCTCACGGGAGATAAGCTCACCGGAGAAAAGCTCACCGCAAAACCAGCGGATGCGGAGAAAAGCTCACCGGCCATTGAGCGTATGCGAAAAAAAAGCTCACCAATTTTTTTTTTTTTGTGTAGAGGCTGTTGGATCATGCGTAACATATATCAATTTATTATCATTAAAATTAGTCAGCTTTGTAGAAAGAAAATGTCCTCTTTTGTAATATTTGTTAAGCTTATTGGGTATATTGCTCCCAAATTAATCATTGCGGGCGAGTGTTTTCTATGGCTTACTCTCTAGGCGACGAAAGCCTAACTGAAAACTTTATGAACGTGAAGAACAGGAAAAAGTTCGAAAACTTAATAATGTCTACCTAAAACCTAAAAATCAAAACTGTAAATGCCGAAAATCCGAAAGTGCATGCGCAACAACGCGGTGCCTGGAATTCTCTTTGAAGCTTTTGTTAATCTTTGAAAACAAGATAGAACGGTCAGTAGGATATCGAGATTTGTTTCCTCCACGGACATGCACGTTTTCTAGCCGTTCGTGCTGGTGCTTCCACACGTTGCCTTTGTGTAATAGTGCCCTTCTACGGTGAGCCACCCATGATCTTCAGAATTGCACACTGGCACCGTTGTTACTCGTGACCTATATAAGTAGTATTCTTCTGTAAGGTATAAATCAGATTACTAATTTCTGAGGAATTAGTAAATATGCCCAATGAACTTCACGCATATTACAAAAAAGACGACATATTTTTAATGAAGTGACGAATGCGATTTGTGTTAAATTGCCACGTTTGAAGCAAAATCGCGCTAAGTTAAAAAAATCGGTGAGCTTTTCTTTTGTATCCGCTCAAAGGCCGGTGAGCTTTTCTCCGCATCTGCCGGTTTTGCGGTGAGCTTATCTCCGGTGAGCTTTTCTCCTGTGAGCTTTTTCTCCGCCGCCCTGTTGATGTATCGCCTTCGTTCTACCCTCATGACGTGGACAGGGCCACGCGCTGCTCCAGCACAACGTTGAAGGCTGGTTAGACATCGTCAGAACGCGCGAGACCCTACCAGAGTCCATCGGCAAGATCTTCAGGGACGTCCCCGAATTCAGGGTGAGTTGCATAATCCTCAACAGAGAATACTGCATTCCCGTTGCAGTAGAGCGCATAGCTACATGTGTATATATACTCCGTTTTAGCATTACTTGGCGAAGGGTTAACTGCTTTTCAACACCCTATCCGGAACGCAAGTTCGTCTGCTTTTTTTTTTGCAAGCGGTTGTCGTGACGTCGGGACGCCGAACGCTGATAGGTTCTGAATGAAGGATAGTGGGTAGACCTGAATGCTAGCTGCCTTGAGCTCTACCCACTATATCGTTCAATCCAAGCCAATCAGAGCTCGACGTCTTTCTGACGTCCCCACAACCCGTGCAAAAGAAGCAGACGAACTTGCTCTCCTCACTCACTCTGCCTCGTATAGAATCCTACAAAAGACATGATGACAGAATTAATTATCTCTAGCGAGACAAAGATATTCTGTCATCATGTCTCGCTAGAGACATGATGACAGAATTAATTATCTGCGGGAGCGCCTCAAGTGTGTTCAAAGCAGTGTTGGGTAAAGTACATCTAAAAAAGTACTTGAATTAAAATGAGTAGGTCATGTATAGTACCTCAAGTATAATGTAGTAAGTACACCGGGCGCAATTGTACTTGAAGTATAGTAGTATAAATACAATGTACTATAAAAGTAAAGTACAAGTGTTTTTAACACAATCTTTTATGATGCCCCTTTCATTTTCTACACAGAGAGAGAGAGAGAGAAATAGTGTGTGTGTGTGCGCATGCGTGTGTGTGTGTGTGTGTGTGTGTGTGTGTGTGTGTGTGTGTGTGTGTGTGTGTGTGTGTGTGTTGTGTGTGCGTGTGCGTGTGCGTGCGTGTGTGTGTGTGTGTGTGTGTGTGTGTGTGTGTGTGTGTGTGTGTGTGTGTGTGTGTTTTAACGGTATGTATTGCCCTAGAGGTAATCGGGGTGCATCAGTTATTTTCGGAAATGACGACGAATGAAATTAGACTGAAGACGCAGGCGAGCTGGTGACGAATCATAGTAGAAACACCCAGAGACAAGGAGCTAAAAGGACAGAACAACACCGTTTCAAAACCAGCACAACGAGGATTTAATTAGACACAGCCGTCCTTCTCCTCTCCACATCCCCTGGTCACCAGCAGGCGCCACATTTGAAGGTATAGACTTTTTTAATGTTTACAAAATCACAGTCCCGCGTGCGGTTCACAGCTCCGCACGTGCGTGCTCGTCGCTTCGGAAGGCGAGGAAAGCACGCGCCATACGCACGAACAGTCAAGATGGCACCGGCCACACGCTCTTTTGGAAAGGTATATACCAAGCAAAAGGACACGTGGACGTCTGCAGTCTTAAGCGTCCGGTGAATACATAACCACTAGACCAACAAAAACGGCGGTGTCTCATCGTCTAAAACAAACCATTATACTTCAGCCCCACCCTTTAGCATGGACAAACTGCGAAGGCTCTGCTAGCGCGAGCGGCCAGCCTTGACTCGCCTTGACTAGAGCACTTGCTGCACGAGCGCGCGTGCAGCCGCCGCGGCTTGATTCAAAGCGACTATGCGCCTGTTTCAGCTTGGGTCCAGACGCAGCCGATGCTACAAGCGCGAGCTCCGCGGGCTTCCAGCGTTCCTGCCATGCACGCGGCGCTCGTGCAGTGCAAGCACTCTTCAGGGTCACATGCCTCGCGCTTGTAGCATCGGCTCGCGTCTGGACCCAAGCTGAAACAAAGCATAGTTCGCGCTTTTAGCACGTGCGGCTATCAATAGTCCATACCAAGGTGAGACGAAGTATAGGGAGTATTCACTGGCGGCCATATCTGGTGCGCGGCCGCTGAGCGCGTGCTGACGGCGAGCTTCCACAGTTCTTTTGCAACGTGCATTCCGCACCATCAAGATTGTTGGTCATAGCAGCCTATTAATGTGAGCTCGTTGTGAGCATGCGCTTTAAACATTGACCTCAAATATGGCGTCCAGTGAATACTTCCTATTGGCGACGTGAGCTATCGAAAGCGTCGCTGTGGTCGGCCTACCACAATTACCGAATGCTGACTCTGACGTCAGCAAAGGATGTCTCATCGACGGAAATAAGAGGAATGTAAGAACTTCAATTTTGACGGTGTTGGCAGTGTTGCTTTGAGAGCGCTATGATTTCAGGCTTCCACCATGCCCATTACAAACACCATCGAACTTGTTGTTCGCGAGGTAATGACGTCACGAAAGGCAACCGAACGAGGGTGTCACCGAAACATCTCGCGGCTAATGGCGCCCGGGCAACGGTTTGGTACAATTATGATATAGACCTTTCTGCAGTGCGCCGCCATCTTGGATTGACGTCACTTCCAGTAAGCGTGCGATAGCATTGTTTGGTCTTTGCCACGCCAATGGAGGGCATCTAGGATATAGGCGTAACAGTCACACTTTCTCGTTTTGCCTCCCACTTGATTGTCACTATTCGCAAGTTGAAACGTTGGATTATCTTCCTTGTCGCCCATACCGGATACGCCTATTAGGCGGCCGGGGACGCGAGTACACAGAAAAGGTCGATACACAAATAAAAAAAAAGAGATCGACCGCAACTTGAGAAGAAATCAGCACACTGGACAAAAACACGTGCACGACTGCAGTCTTGACCGATCAGTGAAGGCATCAACACTAGACCCACAAGAACGACGGTGTCTCATTGTTCAAAACAAATCATTAGCTCCCGAACAACTGCTTGGTACAATTTAGTGATAAACAAAAAATACAGAAAAGAATTATTAGAAATTATCCCACTAGCTAGACAAAGAAAATAGACTAGCGAGACAAGAACTTCTGTGTCTCCTCATCCAAAGTCAAAGAGGGCCTACTAATACAATTTCAAGCGCTGGTAATCCTAAGTGTCTCCTTAATAAACTTTTATTTGCTAACACAGTCGTCTCAGCCCAGTCAGGGTAACAATTATTGCACTCACTAAGATGGTTTACAATTTCAGAATTGACCGAAGAGGAGTTAACCGCTCTTTTGTGTTCTGAAAGCCGGCCGTTAAGGCAACAACCAGTTTGACCTACATACGAGAACTCACACTCTTTACTCTTTACTCTTTACTCACCTACCTTAAGTCAGTGAACTTCCACACACCTCATCTAACCCCCTTTCCTCCTCACACCCTTCATCTCTCCCTAATCATCCCGTCACACCAGATGACTTCAGTCAAGAGGTGTGGCGGACCCCAATCATTTTATTAAACGTTTTCTGATCTGATCTGAGAACTCACATGCCAAAGGAATTTCATACACTACTGCCATATCACAATTAATTACCGGATCTCTATGATTTTTTTGGCATCCATGCTTGTCTCCCGAAAAAGGAGTGAGCTTACTTAACTTAAAATCATTTTTGAAAACAACGTTTACACCATGGCTCTCTGCCAAGGCCTTGAGGTTGTGAGAAAAGAGGTGGGAAAACGACAAGCACACCCACTTCTCAGGTTTCTTGCGGGGAACCGTAACGGAACCGAAAAATCAACACACTCACCAGGAGAAAAGAGCTATAACCTGAAGCAACCAGTCGTGACATTTCAAAAGTAACACTCTCATGAACATAGTGAAAACAACACTTGCCCAAAGCATTTTCGATGAGAAAGGATACTACTGCTCTTTTCACTGCTTTCCGGTGGCAACTTCGAAATGGCAGCACCGGTTTCGGGGCATCTTTGCCATAGCTCCAGCACAATCCTTGGGATTGGAAACATTTTAAATCTAAAAACTGAATACAGCCAGAAGTGCAAATTTCACAGGTGAAGATGAGTTCGGAGCTTGATCCTTTATGAAGGATCAAGCTCCCGATTATTGGATTGAGTCAAATGGCCACATAGTAGTTGTTTTACTCTCGCTGACCAACTATTTTACATAATGAACACATAAAGCACATATTTGTATCGGTCTTCTAGCCGTAATTAATTCACTCGGAAAAATGACCAGATGAGTTTCTGGTGAGAGCAGAAATTTCTTCAGGATTGACAGAGCATAATTTTATTAAACAAATTTAACGAGTCCGAATTCGGAGAATCCACTTTGAAGTCGGAGGCGTACTTTCCCCGGAAAGTACCAAACTAAATACTTTA
>JAZHYW010048216.1:0-10916 GCA_037355805.1 Ixodes ricinus | reverse complement strand
AGCGCGCGCTCTCTTTCTCTTCTTACGGCCTTTGCAATCGCCCGGGAGTCAATGGCATTTTTTCTCCGTATGTAGTTCACTTGCTTGCCGCCAGAGGCGCAACCACCTCACCCCACTTCACCCCACTCGGAGAGTCCCTTCGAGCTGCTATCTGCTATATGGTGAAACTCATTAGTGAGTTTGGGTGCGCCGCCTGTGTTATGCTGTTGACTACGAGTAACAGAGGTGATCCTCTGTTCGTCTTATTGGAAGGCCAGGATAAAGGCGGACTTCATTATCCAAATCCTAGGTTCCTCGCACTTCTGGACAACATTATTTTTTTAAGGCTGTTAAGCACCTACCGCGTACAAATGTGCACGAAGTTCTGCAACTACTCATTGCACCCTATCTTGAAGACGCGCCAATCCTAAGTTGCCCAGAGGGCATTGACAACAGTCACTCAAAGCGCTTGGCTGGTTTAATTTGCAACAAGTTTTTCAGAATACTTCTGATTAACCATGCAAAGATGGTCACGGACAGAAACGAAAAATCAGCTGGATATGTGCACAAGCCCTCGAGGAAGCACTTTAGGCTGTAATATACACTGTGCGAAGATTGTACCCTCGTCTAGAGCAGCTGACCGACTTCATGTGCGGCCTATGAAATGATGATGCAGACAACGGCAATAGATAGATTGGGCCTGCTTACATTTCACGAGAGTGTACGAATTATTTATCATTTAAAATTCCTCCACGTAGAAGGGGTCCGTCTCCTCCTGTTCTTGAGTTGAAACAGAAGTCCTGGAGGTAAAGACGAGTATAGTTTTTCCGCAATTGCATTCGCTGTCTCTACTTACTACTTTTTACTCCCGAATCTCTCGGAGATGTGCGTCAAATATTCACCGTTTTGGGCTCATTAGAAGCGCATTAGATAGTGGCTGAGTGCCTAAACGTAAGGATAAGGTGTCAAATGCTATAAAAATCTCGGCCGCAAGTTGCGACAGCGCTGAGATACACTTTCAGACGCGCTCTGTGCAAACGGCAAAGGGTAGCACAGGGGTGAGGTGACAGCGCCCCCCGCGAATTGCGGCGGGAGGTGGCGATTGCCCCAATTGCAAAGGCCGTAAGAAGAGAAAGAGAGCGCGCGCCTCCAGTCCGGCCGTGGTCGAGCATCTGGGTAGTGGCTCGTGTCAAGTCACTGCATTGACAACAATGGCCGGAGCCTAACATTGTCTGGAACTCATCGCGTGTCCTGTGATTTGCCAACCCCAGCACGTGGCTTCGTAAACATTGGAGGCGTATAATCGGCTCCAGATCACCTGGCCGCTTGTTATGGGTGCGAGTTGAGGGGGCAAACGATGTTCGTTTTTATTGTATCTTTTTCTGCGACTACCATTAGGTGGAAAGAAAACCAACGCATGTTCCACAGGTTATACACGTCGGTGATTCATTCTAAACAATATTCGCGCGAAATACAAAATTCGCACAGTCCCTTTCAGTTTCGCTCAACAATGTGTACAAACTAAAATCAGGATATTTTTTACTTTTACCTAAAATTCTGTTTTCGGTTCGTGCATCTGCAGACTGGGGAAGTTCAGCTTGCGGCAAAAATTTTCTAGGTACAGCGTGTTTTTTTGTTTTGTTTTTTTGTAATCCGAAGACGTTTTTATGTTACTTTTATGTGTGCTTCATTTTATTACAATTTTATATCTACTTTCGTCTTATTTATTTGAAGCTTAGTTGACTCTCAAATATCACGCTTGCATAATTGAAGAAATTACATTAAAGTTGTTGTTGCTGTTGTTTCCTTTTATTGACATCATTAAATCGTTGATTATTTCGAACACTTTCAGCTGAAAGCCTTCTACGTCGACCTGATCGTTCCTCTGGAGTCCAACATCGAAAAAGACGCCAAGGTTGTCGCTGTAAGTCGAGATGAAACTGTATTTTGAAACTAGATTAAAAAACAGTTTTCTGCATATCCACTTTTCCGTCGAGCACGCAAAGAGCGAATCAATGGGGCAGGTTTCTTCTTCAATATTCTCGCAAATAAAATGTACTGGTACAGGCGGATCTTCCGCGGTAAAAAAGAGCCACAAAATCGGCGCCTAAAACAGAAAGCCTCAAACACTCACCGAATGTGCACCCAGCAGGTCAGCTTTATCACGTGAAATTTCAAGGCGTACTGATCCGTTCCTGTGAGAAAATGAGAGAAACAAACTTGCCAAGGTCAGCGTCGGACGCGTTCGCAGACGACCTAGTTGGCAACGTTATTCCGCGTTATTCACTTGGGGCGTTGTGGCGCCATCTTCCGATAAGCGCAGGGGGCAGACAACACAGCGCGTCGTCCACTCGCTGCGCCTGTCGGAAGATGGCGCCATAAGTAAGTGGCGTCGCTAACTCGGTCGTCTGCGAACGAGCCTGCAGCGTTGACTTTGGAACGCGTGTTGCTCTCCTTTTGCTTTGCAGGAAGAGAACTGCGCCTTGAAATTTGACACGCTAAGACTGACCCGCTCAGTGCACATTGGGTGAAAGTGTGAGCTTGCTATGTGCCAGCGCCGATTCTTCCGGCTCGTTTACAGTAGAAGATCCGCTTGTTACGCTCTACGTTTTTTAAATTGTCAGTGACCATAGTTTTGCGCATGCTCTGCCAACAACGACCAACAATACCTCCTGTACAGAAGCTTCATTTCTGTCGTTCGGTAGCCCTTTTCACGCGTAAATACTTGTCCTTATCTTTCTTGTTTTTTTCTTTTTTTTCTTTTTTTATGTGGCAGAGTGAGCAGAAAAGGTTTCTGCAGCAGAACAAGACGCATCAGGAGGCTTACCTCAAGGTCGCATCCGTAATCAAGAAGCAGAGAAAGAAAAACAGATCCAGTCGGGGTGGTAACGTCGAAAAGGAAATCAAGGTAAGTCACCTGCGATAACCCCTGGCTACACGAAGAGTGTGTAACGACAAATCGGTTATCTTTGCAAATCAGTCTCCACAACGGGCCCTTTTTCGAAAGGGCGCGCGCCACCTAGTGGTTGCTACGCCAATTACACCCGCCCGCCATTGTTCGGGCACGTACTCTGAGCATGTATTGGACACGAACGACTGCATCAGCGTTCGGCGTGAACTCGGGTCCAATCACACGCTTCGTGCCCGAGAAATGGCGACGCCAATGTTGTTCGATTGACTTTTGAAAAAGGAATGTATTGTGTTATTCTTTCTATTTGTGTTATTCCCCTATTAATTTTGATATGATTCACGAAATAAATGGTTGGTCGTTACGTCATAAGTAGCCTTTTTTAAGGTTTATTTTTGTTTACCAATTTATGTTTATTATGCGATATCCCTTTGCTGAGTGTGTAAGCGCCTATGCTTAGCAGGACTCGTTCTAAACGCGTTTACAATTTTGGCTTCTCTGAGCCACAGGACTGAAATCTGGCGAAGCGATGTAATGCTATAGGGAGTATTCACTGGCGGCCCTATCGGTGTGCGCGTAATGCTGAGCGACGTGCTGATGGCGGAGGCTTCCACAGTTATTTTACAACGTGCACCCCGCACCATCAAGATTGCCGGTCTTGGCAGCCTATTAATGCGAGGACTCGTTCTGCTTAGCATGCGCTCTAAACAGTGACCTCAAATATGGCGGTCAGTGAATACCCCTATACACAGAATCGCGGAGGCCACGGATCCGTGCGCGTTTCTTTCCAGCAGTGCACCAGCGCGCAATGGGAAGCGCACTCAACGTAGCTAACCAACGAACCCTAAGCCCGCTAACGTCACCCAAACAACGATCCATCATCCCCGACAGTGCTTGACACGAAGGAGTACGTTATTCGAATCGGTAACCGGGAAAGCTCCAAAAATTCGCGCAAGCCTGCCGTAAAGATACGGCAGTGTAACAAAAGCCTCGATTAGTAGATTTCGAAAGCGGTGTTGTGAAGGAGATTTGGTTTTGGCGCAGCGTTGGCGCAAATTCCTCGCATGTTGGCGAAACTCAAGATGCACACTTTGACGCAGCGTGCAGCACGCCACGCAGCAATCACGTGACTGTCTTTCCCTTTTTCTTTCTGCAGCAAATGCAGGCACTCGAAGAAGAAAAGGGAAAACTGGACGGCTTCTGCGAAAGCAGCTTGAAACAGGTGAGGGTGCAGCTGAGTTGAACAACGTTAAAATCTAGGTTATCTCTAAATTATGATTCCCGAGTTCCGATAAGTTTCCCAACGCTCACATTTGCCGGCTTTCTTTTTTTTTATATACTTTTGTATATTTTAATATGCTGACCATTCTTTATTATCACTTCTGGCCAAAACAGCTGGAAAACACAATGTAACAATAACAATCGCAAAAAGACTTGTATTAGTCATTTTGATAATCCTGGGGAGCAACAGAATGCGATATATTATGCGCACGTTATAACTTATATATAATATAAAATAAAAATATATATATATATATATATATATATATATATATATACATATAAGTGTTCTGTTGATGTGTTTTACCGCAAAAATAAATCATGCATCGCCGGACGCTCATTTTCCGCCCATATGTAGCGCTAGCCGTATGAACCAGATGCCAAGGTTTAAGACCTAACTGTTATCCTAATCAAATGCTATAAGTAATTTTCTGAAAATGACAATGGGAAAATTGGGGTCCGTTCTTGGTAACGGGCGTCGTACAGCCCCATGTATTCCAGGCTCCGGCGGCCGCCATTCGATTCTGACTTTCTGAGTTGAACAATTCAGAAAATCACTCGTCACGTTTACATACGATAACGGTTTGTTCTGAAACTTTGGCACCTGGTTCGAACTGCTAGAGCTACACTTTGCCGGAGAATGAGCGTTCGGCGAAGCGCCTTTTATTTCCGTCGGTACAAAGGAAAATGTCTCCACATTTCTTTGTGGGACACCCTGTACTTGGTTAGGAGAGCTTCGCATGGCTTCGCTCTCTCAGAAATAGGGGGTCTAATACTTACACCCTTCTCGCCCCAGCGCTCGATCCTGCTGTTTCGCCGACATCGACGCCATGCGACGCTAGCATCCTTCTATTTTGTTTTGGGCACAAGTTCGCCCCATCAATTGTTTAATTTTCTTTTGTCATTAGTCGCCAAATCAATTGTCATTCCTGACAATATAATGTACGCATTATAGGCTACATAGAAACACTCAAGGTTTTGTTGGCCGTGCTGCAAAACCTCGGATTATTTTTTTTTTCTTTTATACGTATATTAGCTATTTAGTAAGTTATTTCACAACAGCTATCAAGCCGCTCGTAGAAGTTGCGATCGTCAGTTCAACGTCAGTGGACTGAACGTCAAAATGTAGTTTTGCGGTGTTATATATCGGACGAGGGGTGTAAGTACTACACCCTTTATTTCTGAGAGTGCGGAAACGGTGCAGGCACCCAAACCACCAGGCGAGGAAAGGTTTATCGCGCCCGCTCCGATATCTCTAGGATGATGTGCAAACTAGTCGTGACGTCATATATGCCTGCATCGCTATTCGTTGGTTCGTTATGATTAAGGTTCCGTGTTTTCGGATAAATCCCATAGACTCCCAAAAACACTCGTCGGTAAAATTTTCGGCAAATCTGATTTATCCAAAAAAAAACTCCGAATTTCAAAGTCACATGTTGCAACAAAAAAAACGGTATTTAGCGAATAACGTTTGCCAGAGCACAAGAGTTAATGGTCCTATAAAAAGCCACTTCAGTTTTTTTTTTTCGTGTCTTGAGAGTTTTTTTGTTCTTGTTTTTATCTTGTCAATGTAGGTTCAGTACAATGGACCAATGTCCCTATAAATCCTGACAAAAGCCATTGTTTTGGTACCCAGTTTGGACCATACTATTCGTGCTTGTTAAAGCAAAAAAGGTTGTGCTTTTTTTGTTTGTTTTTATAACATTTAAAGATGTTACTTTGTACATTTCCTAGGATGGGGAGGGCAGCTGAAGGTTTTATACGTCCAGGAGTTTGTCTATCTCAAAGTACTGACGTTTATTCAAGTAACACTTGTGAATATTTGTCATTTGACAGTTAATGTTGCCGATCACAAGGGCGCCAATGCCCAAATGCAGCTACAGAAATATATTTCGATACCGGTATCTTTAGGAATTTAGTGTACTTTTTTGTCCGGACATAGTTTATTTAAAAAAAAATACTCCGAATTTCAGAAAATTGCAGAATTTAACAAAAATAAACTTCGATAAACCAGCGAAAACTCTAATCCGAAAAACACCTCCGAATTTCACAAAAAATAAACTTCGAAAACGCAGAATCCTGCCCATAAATATGGTTCCGTGTTTTCGGATAAAACCGATAAAATCCGAAAAACACTTCCCGGTGCATTTTCTGTCAATGCGGATTTATCCGAAAAACTCCGCATTTTGAGGTCAAAACGACAAAGTAAGAAGCAAACAATACGGCGTTTTACAAGTAAAATTTATAAGCGCACAGGGTCAGTGGGCCTGAGTGAGATAGCGCACTTCAGTTTCCCTTGAAATCTCAAAAGGGGTTTGCTTTTTTTTAGCTCGTCAACGACACTCTGGTCATGGTACTCGAACATTATGCATTTTGTTTTATTTTTATTTATTTTTCTATGCGAACGCCGTAAAATAAACTCTGAATTTACGAGTACTAGAAATCTAACAAACATATACTCCATTAACCCCAAATTTCCAACAAAAGAAAAGAAAATCCGCAAAAACACCGTCCAAATTTCACGAGAAATAAACCCGAAAACCCGCAATCCTAGTTATGATCTGCCCAATCGGGTAATAACTAGGATTCAGGATTCAACTGTCACGGCGCCGACGGTCGCCTGTTGCCGCAGGCTCCCGTGAGTCATAGTTCAGGCCGTGCTCTGCGCCCCTTCTTCGCCTCCTCCTGGTGGCGACGAGCAAAGACGCCGGAGTAAAACCGGCACGCTCTAATTTCATGTTTCATATCTTAAAGCAGAAATACCATAGCTGCGTAAACGACGAAAAAGCCAAACAATCGCACCGTCGGGAACGAAACGACCATCTGGAACAAGAATTATCGAATAGCCGGCCAATGTCACGCGCCTACACAAAGTATCTGAATACACAACGAATAAGCAAAAAAAAAAGGCAAGCCAAAAAGGAAGAAGAAAAAAAAAGTTCCATAAAAGAGGTCCGCGCGCGCGGACATTCCCACGAGGACCGCCAGTAGCGCGATTCCGCCTTCTTGAGAACGTGTCCCCCAGCACCCTCGATTAGTTTCATCCGTTGCCGCTGCAGTCCATTAAGCGCGACGAGTCGGCCGTTAAATTGTCCGACCGGCACAAGCAACTCGACGGCGACGACGACCGGCGAAGAGTGCAGGTACCTCGCCGTTTCTCGCGCACTCCGTGTTTGGCCGAGATGTGGCGACTCTAAGCGTTATAAGCTTAGCCACGCAGCCAGGACAGGTCGCCTTGTAGCGCCTCCGTGCGCTTTCCTTCAACCCTACTCTTTCACTGCTGCCCTATTTTTCCCTCTCCCTTCTCTAGAACGCTATCCCCCAACTTTATCGTCTGCAACCCGGTTGTTTTTTTTTCCTTCCTTTTTTTTCTGGTTTTTGTCACGTAGCCGCCATGGCTAAGGCGATTTGGCTGTCCTCGTTCGGCAGACGAATTCAGTCTCCTTCCCTGCTACAGTGTTCCTCTTTAACCCCTTTGTCTTTATATCCCCATTTTCCTTCTCCCCTTTATTAGGTTTTAATTATTCCTAGTGTCGTAACCCTTGAACCTCTTTCATTTCTTCTTCTCCCTCTTTCTATCTTGTATTTTGCTGAGACCTGTTTATTTCTACCTTCATGCCGTCACATTTACAGCTTGCTCTGCCTACCGTCCCTTGTTTTCTTTTTTTCTAAGCTTTGACTTTATCTTTTTCCACTCCCTAAATCTTTATTCTTTGCTTCTATTTTTTCCTTTTTTTCTAGAAGTACTATAATCGCTTAAATTTAGAATAACTTTGCCATTGTTTTATACGTTTTGTATCGTATACTTTGGCGGATAATTAGATTTATGAGGTAATTGAAGGTACTATTCAGTCTCAATTTCTGAGGGATTCACTTTTTCTGTAAGTTTCTGCCAACAAAAACAAAAGACAGAAGAAAAAACAGACAGTGTCCTTCACTACGCGCGAAATGACACAAAAAAAGCTGAACGACTACTCGTCAAACAGAGAGCTACACTTTAGCCTTAATTAGCTAGCATACAGCGTACAAAATGCAGCGACAAATCGACAACAAACATGTGACCCGAAAAACTAAACAGAGCGCTGCTTCCGGTAGTTCTTACGCGTTCCATTACTGTCATGAGCGATTTGATTCAAATAATCTAATAGAATATAGTTGCTTGAGTCGGCGTAATTATAATTTAGTATTTCTAGGGGGGGGGGATGGGGAGTACAGGAATAATTTTGAGCCTTGCACACACCGAAAAATAGGGAAAAATAAAACTGAGAACAATACCTGTGACGGTGCAAATGCTGTCGAGTTAATCATCTCGTCGTCGTGGACTCGCGTTTTTTTTTTCGTCTCTTTTCTCGTAGGCAATCACACAGGAGAGGCGCCGCTTTGGATTCGTCCTGGAGAGGCAATGTTCCCTAGTCAAACATTACCTGGCTTACACCGCAAAGGTAAGATGGTGTCAGTGTTGTCGCCTAGAAACAGGAACGAAAGCTCGTTCCTCGCGTCTTTCCCAACCTGGGAACGATTCCCGTTACGCAGTTCCAGCTGCTCAGAAGAAACGCGTGATCCTGTTACGTTTGAGATAAAGCTTATATAAGCATAATTTTAAGAAATATTCCGCTCGATAGTTCGTAGACAAAATAAAGCGAGCAAGTGAAAATAGCCCTCATCGAACTACGTGTCGATCGCCACGATC
Organism: Ixodes ricinus; assembly: GCA_037355805.1. Classification (NCBI taxonomy): domain Eukaryota; kingdom Metazoa; phylum Arthropoda; class Arachnida; order Ixodida; family Ixodidae; genus Ixodes; species Ixodes ricinus. The sequence goes on along the minus strand of JAZHYW010048216.1, from coordinate 2,058 downwards.
GCACTCTTTGTACCAGTTCTTTGTTTTCCACTATCTCTCGGACACTTCCCCGTAGTCGGGTGTCGAAATGGCTTCTAACAAACAGCTCAAAATTCCTACCAAATTCGGGCAAAATTGCAGAAAGCAACTACAGTTCCTTGCTGCCGTTCCTCCGAAAACGTGACGCACTTCTCGTTCCAGTTCCACCGACGCAAAAATTGAACGGCGGCGCTCGCACCGTTCCTCCTAAAGCAATACAGTGCACCCAAGAACGTCGTTCCTTGGAACGCCGTTCCCTCCAACACCGAATGATCTACACGTCTCTTCTGTCCAGAAGGCGACGACAGCACCTTCTGTTTCCAACTTCAACAAGAAATCACTGTAAAGATATGCTGATCGCCCAGGCGAACAGGCACCTTTTCCCACCGAAGTGCGGACTATATACTCTGCATTCGCAGAAAACCGATCCCCGCTTCCGCAACAAAAGTCTACTTTATACTATTTTCTCACGGCGTGCGTACGCGATATTGCCCCGTCTAAACTTTACAGCGGAGCTGTTAAGGGCTATTTCTAGTTTCGGTGTCCGTCGCCAAATAAATGTCGACACAAACTCTGACAGCTACCGCCAGCTATGAGCGACGGTGGCAATTAGAAAACGGCTTACCGGTTGTCTGGTTGCCGCTGTTCTCATAGATGGCGGCTGATTTTGTCTTTCCACTCTGGGTTTTCACCAGAGTGGAAAGGCTTCGAATTACTCTAGGCGTCGTCCTCGAGGTCGTCCTGGACGTCGTCCTAGACGTCGTCAGAGAGGTTGTCCTCGAGGTCGTAAGATACGCTGTCCTCGAGGTAGTCCTAGAAGTTGACCTTGAGGTTGTCGTAGTCGTTGTCCTGTAGTCGTCCTAGAGGTCGTTCATAAGGTCGTCCTAGACGTCGTCCTGAAGGTCGTCCTTGAGGTCTTCCTAGGCGTCGTCCTTGAGGTCGTCCTAGACGTCGTCCGTGGGGTTGTCCTAGGCGACCTCTAGGCGTCTTCTAGGCGTCGTCCTTGAGGTCTTCCTAGGCGTCGTCCTTGAGGTCGTCCTAGACGTCGTCCGTGGTGTTGTTATCCTAGGTGACCTCTAGGCGTCGTCCTTGAGGTCTTCCTAGGTGTTGTCCTTGGGGTCGTCCTTGACGTCGTTCTTGTCAGGTTGTCCTAGGCGACTCTCTAGGCGTCTTCTAGGCGTCGTCCTTGAGGTCTTCCTAGGCGTCGTCCTGAGGTCGTCCTAGACGTCGTCCGTAAGGTTGTCCTAGGCGACTTCTAGGCGTCTTCTAGGTGTCGTCCTTGGAGGTCATCCCACCATAGTTCAGCTTCGCTAGTCTTCCTTCTTCATCAACTTAAGACAGCTGATTTTTTCTTACGAAGTAAACAAAACTTTTGATGTATTGCCTTTGTTCTACCCCTCATACTTTGGACAGGGCCACGCGCTGCTCCAGCACAATGTGGAAGGCTGGTTAGACATCGTCAGAACGCGCGAGACCCTACCAGAGTCCATCGGCAAGATCTTCAGGGACGTCCCCGAATTCAGGGTGAGTTGCATAATCCACGACAGAGAATACTGCCTTCCTGCAGCAGTAGAGCGTATAGCTACTATATATTATGTTCGCTACAGACATGACAGAATTTCTTCTGGCAGCCTCAAACTTGTTCTAAGCAGTGTTGGGTAAAGTACATCTAAAAGTACTTGAAGTAAAATGACAGGTTATGTAGTAACTAGCAATGTACAAGTACACCGGGCGCGTGTACTTGAAGTAGTATAAATACAATGTTCTTCGAAGTAAAGAACAAGGACTTTTTAACACAATCAATTTTGTGTGTGTGTGTGTGTGTGTTTGTGTTTGTGTTTGTGTTTGTGTTTGTGTGTGTGTGTGTGTGTGTGTGTGTGTGTGTGTGTGTGTGTGTGTGTGTGTGTGTTTTAACGGGTATGTATTGCCCCAGGGGTATGTATTGCCCCAGGGTAATCGGGGGTGCATCAGTTATTTTCGGAAATGACGGCGAATATTGGATTGAGTCAAATGACCACACGACTAAATACTTCGTTTAAA
>JAZHYW010048213.1:0-20197 GCA_037355805.1 Ixodes ricinus | reverse complement strand
TTTATTTTCGGTTAATATCGGTTAAAACCGGTTACCGGTACATAATTTACGGTTAGGGTTACGGTTATGGTTTTTATAAATTGCGAATACCTGTTTCGTTCCGGTTCCGGTTACTGGAAAAATTTCGTTCTTAAACGGTTTTCGGTTTCGGTTACGGTTACGGCTTGAGTCCCTGATTTACGGTTTCTGAAAAACCGCACAAATTCGACAGGTTTGCAAGTTTCGGTTTGCTATCGGGCGCATCTCGCCCGACAGTGCTGCGCCCCGTGGAGAGATAGTGCAACCAACCTCTGCTGCGCTGTCATCGCGCGACGCAGCAGAGGCTGGTTGCATATCTCTCCACGGGGCGCGTACCGTCGGGCAGATGTGCTCCGATAGCAAACCGAAACATAAATTCGTCGAATTTGTGCGGTTTTTCAGAAAGCTATGCAAAATGCTTCGCGTGCCTTTCTATCGTTCTGCAATTTGTTGATTCAGTGCTTTTCGATGATTCTGAGCAATTTTCTAATTGAAACCAACCCTTAAACATAATATTAGAAAAGTTAATTACGCCAAAAAGTATTTAACAACTTAATTATCCTGATCTTTAATAATTTTCCTAAATGGGCCTCTGGCCCAGGACCAAACGACTACAAGCCTTTTTTCGTTGCGATGAGTAGTTTTCGCAGGAGCGGTTTGGCTCGAGTTCCTGAAAACACCCTGTATATATATATATATATATATATATACATATATACATACGTATGTATGTATGTGTATATGCATGTGTGTGATGTGCGTTCAGGTCACCAGGCTCGATCTAAAATGAGACCGTAAAAATCAACGCCTGCACGTAGTCAGTCTAATCTTTTCGTCAAAGGTGTATTTCACAGGTCGGTTTTTTCGGTGGTTTTTGTAAAATTACAAAGCGTAGCTCTCTTTCTGTAAAAAAATAAGGCCAAGAAACTTGCCAGGGCTACGGCGGGCAGCAACGCAGACGACAGGGGTCCAGTAGCGGAGTTGTGCTTTGGCGTTCGTATTGATAGATGACGCTACCTCCTTTTCGCGACTTCTCGCGACCACCGTGGTTCATTAAAATGAATATAATCTTTCTGAAATGTACCTTCGATTAAAACATAAATGCGGACAATAAAAGCAAAGTTAAAAAAACGCGTCTGCATAGCGGCGCTTTTGCTGCCAACGGATTTCGTCTGCGTGTCGTCTGCTTTCTTTCGCTGGTCGGCTGCACCTTCGGACGCTGCTCCTGACGCCATCTATCAATACGAACGCCAAACACACCCCGCTACTTGGCTTGGTCGTCTGACTCTGTAGCTGTGTAGCCTCCTTTCTTAAATTGACAACCACCTTGTCACGAATGGACTGTCCCCCTGGGTCTGCCGCCCCTAACGCCATCTTCTTTGCTACCTCCTCCTTTTCCTTATTAACTTCTCCTGTCAGTTGCTGCGACCACATCCTCATACTTCTTATGCTCCTTCAACTCCGCCTTCCTCTTCCCCCTCTCTAGGCTCCTCTACCTGTCGCTCAAGCTCGGCTCGCTGTTCCCTTTCTTGCCTAAGCTCTTCCGCCACGCTCTCTACCTTGCTTTCCATTCCCTGGTGATCTCCACCACATCCGCTTCGGCCCTCTTAAACCGATCTCCGACCTACGCCTCGAGCTGAATTCGCTTCTCCCGCTCTACCCGTATCTACCGCTTCAGCTCTTCGACCGTAGCCGCCCATCCCCCCCCCCCTCCTATTTTGCTAAAACCATCCCCGACCTTCTCGCAACTCTGGCATGGGAAGCTGCTCCCCTCGGCTTCTGCTACACCTTCGAACTCCGTCTCCGTCATGCAGCACCGCCACCGCTCGCTGTTGCCAAGAGCGGCGGCCAGTGATTCAGAAGTGTACGCGTAAACTTACAAAGTCATTTTCTCGACAGATGAATATGTTGATGAAATATTTCATAGACATACCCAGGGGTGGATATTTAGTGCATAGTAAAAATGTTATAAAAAATAGATGACCATCAATAATTTGCCGGAAAAATTTTTTATTCCCTTCGGGGGAATAAAAAATTTTACAAAAAAACTTGGAGGGACGCTTAAAGGGGCCCTGCAATCATAATTAAGCGTCTACATTTTTGCGGTTTCCACGTCTCTTGGGGTTCAGGCAAGCCAGCGGGCACGTAGAGGGTCACTAAATATCAGTGCGTCATATTTTAACCGGACGACGCGGAAACCTCCTCCACCGACGGGGGCGACCCGCGGTACCGAAAGGCGCGCGATAATGTGACGTCTTTAGGTCCTGGGCTTACTACTGAGTCAGAGCCGCTGAAGCTTCTTTTTAGTCGAAATACAAAATTATAAACTGGCGCGAAGCCGTTTCAGTTATTTATAAAACTAGTTTTTGTTCAGTATTTTGAGATCAGAAAAGAAACAAATGCGGTTATATAAAGTACGGAAACAAGAAATGACCCTGTCGACATGACCCCCACCAAGCGGTGGAAAAGGCGGCGCCTACTAGAAAGGTGTAGTGGGATCAGGCACCGACGAGCAGCGGCGTAGAAAGGTCCCGGATGTACGCGGCGGCGCTGCGGCCAAGGATCGAAGGACCGGCCGGCCGTGCGTTCCCGAGGCCTTCGGCGAGCAGCTTTGGCTTGCGGTTTGGCCTCCCGCGGCGTTATGGCAGCGCGAAGTGGCTTCCGTTCTGAACTGATCTTTACCCTTGTGTTTGCTGTCGTTTGTGGCCAATGAAGTGTCATGCCGAACTAGTGTTTAATCGCGCAGCAAATGCAATGAGAGCCGCTCTGGCTGCCCGCTACATACAGCCTATCCAGAACACGCTTCAGTGGCGCCCTCTCGCGACCGTCGACACGGAGTACGTAGCGGCCGTGAGCGCCTGCTCAACTCACCACCCTCGTCTAGTCTCACGGCCACTCAAGCGACCAAGGACGTCATGAAGGAGGTTATTTTTCGCTTGTTTTTTGTAATATTAATTTGCCTGTAACTTCTAACATAAATCGAAATTCGAGCAAAGAAGTGTCATCAAGTTACTACGTTCAGTGCGCTCAGGTTTGGTGCAAATTAAGAATCAGTAAAAAGGCCATTGCAGGGCCCCTTTAAAGGGGGCCTGCAATCATATTTAAGCGTCTACCTTTTTCGCGGTTTCCACGTCTCTTGGGGTTCGGGCAAGCCAGCGGGCACGTAGAGAGTAACTAAATATCAGTGTGTCATATTTTAACCGGACGACGCGGAAACCTCCTCCACCTACGGGGGCGACCCGCGGTGCCGAAAGCGCGCAAAATGTGACGTCTTTGGTCCTGGGCTTACTACTGGTCAGAGCCGCTAAAAGCTTTTTTTAGTCGAAATACAAAAATATAAACAGCGCGAGCCGTTTCAGTTATTTATAAAAGTAGTTTTTGTTCAGTATTTTAGATCAGAAAAGAAACAAATGCAGTTTATAAAGTACGGAAACAAGAAATGACCCTGTCGACATACCTGCCACCAAGCGGTGGAAAAGGCGGCGCATACTAGAAAGGTGTAGTGGGATCAGGCACCGACGAGCAGCGAGCGTAGAAAGGTCCCGGATGTACGCGGCGGCGCTGCAGTCGAGGATCTTACCAGTTCCGTGCGTTCCGAAGGTCTTCGGCGAGCAGCTTTGGCTTGCGGTTTGGCCCTTCGGGCGGTATGGCAGCGCGAAGTGGCTTCCGTTCTGAACTGAGCTTTTCCTTGTGTTTGCTGTCGTTTGTGGCCAATGAAGTGTCATGTTGAACTAGTGTTTAATCGCGCAGCAAATGCAATGCGAGCCGCTTTGACTGCCCGCTTCATACAGCCTATCCAGAACATGCTTTAGTGGCGCCCTCTCGAACCGTCGACACGGATTGCGACACAGCCACTCAAGCGACCAAGGACGTCATGAAGGAATTATTTTTCGCTTGTTTTTGTAATATTAATTTGCCTACAACTTTTCAAATAAAGGAAATTCGAGACAGAAAAGTTTCATCAAGTTACTACGTTCAGTGCGCTCAGGTTCGGTGCAGATTAAAAACCAGTAAAAAGGTCCTTGCAGGGCCCTTCTAAGCTTCGCCTTTAAATGAGTCATTGAAATGCTTTTCCAACTTTTTCCTGTTTAGCTTTCCCCCTCAACTCATAAATCACGCATTCTACCAAACAGCTCAAGAGGACGGAAAGGGAGGAGTCCCCTCTTGCTCGTAATCTCGTTTGTGTACCCAGGCACAGCCATTCTCCCCTAGAAGATTAGCCCGTCGCTCAAAATTCAGACAAAAGTTGCTTTCTCCACCCCGTTCACCCCGAAGCTGACAGTGCTGTGGAAGCTACGTGCTCACTGGGCCAGCCACACTTTTTCCACGTGATCACGCTTTCACGCGCATACCCACGCGCAGAGAATCAGGGCAGGTGATGAAAGAGAGGCGGCTGATTGGTCGGGCAAGCGCGTAGGTTCCACCACAATATCAGCTTAGGGGTGAAGGGATTAAGTGAGGTCCGGTGCCGTGTGACGTGCGTTTGGGCCTGGTGACGCGCTGCGGGGGCCCGGTGACAAGCTGCGGGGTCCGCGGATGTATCACAGTGAAAAGGCAGAGAGCTTACGAAGGGAAGGAGGTACGAAATAGTCCGCTGTGTTTTCAAATTTTCGTACCGAAAGTCAGGCTTTTGACTTTTTGCCTTTTTCTTTTGGCCTACTGAACGATGCGCGATTAGTAAAATCCCAATATAAATTGATTTATTCTAGCCCGAAATTCGTTTCATGGGCCCTTTAAGAATGGAACGCAGTAGCGTTAGTGGGCTCTGTTTGCAAACGTTTGTTCCCAAGCCGTGCAAGCGTGTGCGTGGCCTAGTGGGTAGCGTCATGTGTGATGTGGCGTTACACAGACACGTGGTACCACCGTGACGTCACACAACGTCATGTGTCACGTGACATCACGGACACGTGACACCACGTCAGCATTCTGGGTTTGAAATTTTAGCGCGAGTCATGTGGCATGACGTCACGTGTGACGTCACACGTAACTATGACGTTATGACCCTATCTACCCGCTAAATTTTCCAGCCAGTTTCCGCCAAATTTAGCGGGCCGATAGGGTCATGACGTCATAGCCACATGTGATGTCACACGTGGCTATGACGTCATGACCCTATCAACCAATCAGGGTTTTCCGGTCCAGCCGACGCCGGATTTTCTGCGACACCAGCTCCTTTAAGGGTCATCTTTGAAAAAGTCATTTTTGAAAAAGGTAGTTTTTGATCTTATATTGTTTAGAATGTGTTAGTTCCACACATACCAAGTCCTGTAATACAAAACCGCTTATTCATCTCAGGGCAGGAAAAAAAACGTGGACTCTTTTTTGTTCGCGGACTACAATGTGTGGACGCCCTACAAGCCCTACAATACGCGCAGATTCTGAATGATTTTATTAAAACTCGTTTCAAAGAGAGTCTGATAGGTACGCATTCGGATGAGACTCCTCTTTTTCTCCGCGGGCGAGGCCATCACTTGCAACTCGACGACAAGCGCCCTTCCTCGACCACTTCACTCGGAAGAAAATTCTTCCCAAAAGAATGTGTCGCGATCTTTGAACACGCTTTTAACGAGGAAATAAGCTACACACGATTGTGATTTCGGGTTTGTTGGAATGCTTAGAGCGTCTAAATTGAGTTGTCACCACAAAAGGACGATCTCAGAATCGACTTCAGTGCCATCGCGTTAGAACACCTCAGCAGTCCAAACTGTCTTCACGGTGCAATTGCCAAAGATCTTGACTCGAGACTTGGCCAGCGAACTTCTATCAGGAGGGTGCCCAAACACCTATGCCATGATATGTCAAATCCCTCAACATCGAAGGGGATTACAACGAATCATAGACTAAGGTACCGTAAAGTTCTGAAAGAACGCCCGCCCCCGAGAGATCGCCCATCCCGTATTTCTGGCTAACTATCTCAACATAAAAATTTCGAAACATCGCCCACCGCCCGATTCCCGTCGGACGTCACGCGATGTCCGACGGGAATCGCATCTGCCGCGCTATCTGCCGGTACATCTGATAAGCGAGTTCATAGCGAGTTCCCGCGTTTTTGTCCGCGATCTGCGCGCGCGATATCGGCTCCCGTAACACGTGAGTTGTTCCCGCATGTATATTGCATCGTGAAATACAATTCTGCTGCGTCCGCGATCTGCGCTATTCGTTCCCGTGACATACGAGTTTGTAGCAGGTTCCCGCTTTTTTGTCCGCGATCTGCGAGCGTGATATCGGTTCCCGTGACAGGGAAGTTTGTAGCGAATTCCCGCGTGTTTATTGCACCATAAAACTTGAGTTTGCGGTATTCGTTCCCGTGAGATGAGATTTCTCGGCGGGTTTCCGCGGGTCTTTCGCACGGTAAAACGCGAATCTGCTGCGTCCGCAACCTGCGGTACCCTTTTTCGTGTTTACTGCATCGTGAAACGCAAATTTGCGTTGTCCGCGATCTGGAGTACAAGTTCCCGTGTCACATGGTCTGTAGCGGGTGCCCCGATGTTTATCATTAATTTTTGATAAAGTTTTGCTGTGGCATCCCCAAAGATAGGCCACCCCATGTTTTTCACTATTTACTTCTTCATTTTGGGTGGGCGTTCGTTCGGAACTTTAAGGTATGCAAAATTCATTAAAAATAAAGAATCTCGGAAACACTGCTGCAGAACTTTATTATTTCAAAATGAAGTTCAATTTCAGGGGAGACTCTAATATAGATAGACATGATTTGTATGCATGCCCAGCACTATCCAGAAAAAAAAATGCAACCCCTTGGCATTTTTACTGAATGATGTCCAAGGAAAGAATGCAAAGAGGAATCTACCCTGTTCATTAAAACTTTAACTTCTGACATACACCCTCAGAGAGGGGCATGCATAAAAGAGACAAGGCAAGAAAATTCAGAAGTTAATTTTTTTTATTATAGGCGAGAATAAACAAAGCTATTTTTAAATATTTTGCAGTTCCAGGGCACCTACATTTGGCTATTACTCAGAGGAGACCTCGAAATGGCATGCATGCCACTGTCTGGACCCCTACGTGGTACAGAAGTTCAACAACAAATTGTAAGAGCACATTTATCTTTCGGCTCAGCCATCCTTGATTTCGATAGCCCTGCTAAAACCCCTCAAAATTTTAGAAAGTGTTACAAAAACTTTTATTTTTTCATGAAATATTTGGTCTATCAAAGTACATGTATAACATCTAGGAGTTCCCGTCCAAAAGCGTCACAAAAACATTCACACAGAAGCAAAAAAAAATATATCTTGGTCACTTTCCAGAAAATGTTTTAAATTCCCTAGAGTATAAACTCTTTTTCCCATCCAGAAAAAAGTAACTATAAATCATCCTCTTTTTTTTATGTGTACAAAAAAAGCATTGTTAAAACAAAATGTAGAGCCTCTCAATAAAAAACAATAGAATGAAAGTAAACATGTTAAAACATTGAATTGGAAGTTTAACAGTACAGCTGACTAGAAACCTCAGAAAACAGAATCACCCATTTCTAATGGACGTCGGGAGGTCACTGAAGTATGGATGCTGCATGGCTTCGTCCGCAGACACTCGGATGGCCGGATTGCAGACTAGAAGTTTCTGAAAGAAGGGAACGTCACCACTTTGACAACAGAGAAATAAAGAAGTCGCCACTCCTCCGGCCTGCATTTCTTGTGAAAACACTAAATAAGAGTCTTCTCAAATTTACGAACCTTGAGTTTGAGCACCAATAGCCCTATTTCTTCTCTTAAAGAGGCGGTGCAACAACTTTCGGACTTAGGCCAAATAATTGCGGGCATTGGTCTCTGTCACCTATGGAATGAAGAACAGACAACCATTTCTCCTTGCATGCACTAGTTGTTTTTTTTTGTTTTTTTTTTAATGTAACAAATGGAAGGTCAGTTCGCGCCGTGGAGTGAGGTGTGCGCTGAGAGTACAACATTCGGTTTTATCTTCAAAGCCCCCAGACCACCCCCTGCGATTGTCGTCTTTCAAGAACCGATTTGGCTATGGTAGAGCACCGCACCCGGCTATATAACGAAGTCAACGGGAATCGGAAATCACTTCGCTATATCCGCTATTTCATTATAAGCGACTTTGTTTAACAAAGTGCAAAAGGGAATGGGAAATCGTGAACGCTTCGCTGTAGGCGCTATTTCGTTATAACCAACTTCGTTATAAACGGTCTTGACAGTAGCATCACTGAAGGTCGTAGCGGCCGATAGAGACAAAAGATGGTTTACCGCAGGAAAGATGGGGAGGGTAGTGGCGGAGAGGAAATGGTTCTGTTAACTTCCGACAGTCGGCGTTACGAAAATTTGTTAAAGTTTTCGGACGTGATGTTGCACCGTGGTTCTGACGACCGCCAAACTGATAGAAAAAGATCTCATTTTTTCCTTTGCGATTACGCAGCAGGACTGCAGTATTTCGGTGGAAGGTGGCACGTTTCCTCTCGCTTGTGCCAAGTTAAACATTAAAAAATACAAGCTGAAAATGTTTTCAACGTTCAAATAGTTGCATTGCTTGTTTAAAACTACCGATAGTTTGATTCAGTGTTGACAATAATCAGTAGGAACAGCACTATTGACTGTTCTTAAATTATCAAAAATACCTTAACTTAGCCACTACATTACGTACCGTAAAATACCAAGCATGTGCCCACGTCACAGGGAGTACCCACAGCCAAGATTTATATTTTGTTTCACACTTCGTGCTACAACACCGCCGAAGGAGCTGGTGCAAGCTTGTGTCTTGATTTAGTGTGTCAAGTGCATGTGTCCTCGCGCAACCTAGTTATGAGATTATGCGCTCACGCCAGTAGCTTCGACAGCATTGTACACTAAGCAAGAAACGGGGAACAGCTAACGGAGATGTTCCCTCCCGCTTTCTGAGCGCCCCAGTGCATAGAGGAGGAGCTTGACGCATGCGCACCAGGTGCAACACGGTCAAACTTGATGCGCGTGCGTCGGTGCAATGCAGAGAAGCCCGCTCCATCATGTGCCCCTCGTGCAATTTTGCTCTCAGCCCCAATTAGTTTTTCGAGGTAATTTCCACATTTTGGTTGGGCACCTGTTTTTATATTGTACGGTAAGTAGGTAGTATTGCTGCTTTACAGCGCAACAAATTTCATGGCCCCAAGATCAGTCTACTAAAAACAAAAAACATTGCAATGCAAGGGATGAAGGACGAGTATTACGAAGGTGTGTCTTTCCCCAAGGCCTAATTACTATATACTAGATCTTCAATGCTGAAATTACTCTGTTGTCATCTGCGGTCAGAAGCAAAACAAAATGGCTGTCACGTAAACAAGAGGGGAGTAGATGAAAACCAGGTGTTAAGTATGGAGAATTCCTGCTTATTATTTAAGGTGATTTTTGTTAGAAAAGTTTATCTTTCCAGAGTTGCGTCGGCATTGTTTTCTTTTTTTTTAACTTTCTATGTCGGGTTCGGCGTTTTGGAGGGAGCATTCGCGGGGTCATCGCGGCCGAGGTGGGAGAGCCTCCCCCGCGGTCGTTAAGAAACGTCTCGGGTTTCGGTACGGAGAGAGCCCGCGCTTTGGGCTGCGTGTGGCTTTTAACCGAGTGTTCCTGTGGATAGAGGGTTTCGCCGCTTAGTATCAAATTGTCGCTTTTTACCCGATGTAATAATTTAGCTGTTGGCGCCAGCCAGACTGCGGAAAAATGCAGAGAGCAATTCTACAAGGAATTTGGATTTGGCGGTTGAAGCGCCGGGCTGACAGCTCGCCGACCATTGGGCAACAGTGTACCACGTGGGAGCGGTGAAATTTGAAGGGATTGGTCGGTCCCTGAGGGGAAAGGAGGCTCCTACGAGTCTACAAAAGGAACGCCGAGAGGATTCTCGGGGATTGGCTTCGATTCGATTTTGGGAGACTGGGGACAAAAGTACGGGTTTTAATTTTGGAATTTTAACTCATGACTGTTGAGTTGTTTTGTTTCATTTGGACTTTAACTCATGACTGTTGAGTTGTTTTGTTTCATAATAAACGTGGCCACACTGGCCACTGTAAAGCCAACCATCGTCGCAATGTGTTCAGCGGGATCGAACAACTTTTAGTTGTTTTTTTTATTATCAACTTCCCGGGGGCTGCTGTCATCATCGGGCGAGCACCATCATCGGTCGTCACCATCCGGACCAAGGACGCGCTCCCACCACCAGCCCAAGGAAGTTGACTGGCGCAGTCGACAGGATCCCGCTGACTTTCTGCGACGGGTTGCAACAACGCCACGACGTCAGCTGATGGTGAGCCCCGCCAACATCTGAGTGAGAAGACGGCGGCAATAGCCTGTTGCGTTGTGTGCGGCGGACGGAGCGGCATCCCAGCGAGAGGCTCCGGGAGTCAAGGGACTCAAGGAAAACGCCACGACGTCAGCTGATGGTGAGCCCCGCCAACATCTGAGTGAGAAGACGGCGGCAATAGCCTGTTGCGTCGTGTGCGGCGGACGGAGCGGCATCCCAGTGAGAGGCTCCGGGAGTCAAGGGACTCAAGAACACCACGACGTCAGCTGATGGTGAGCCTCGTCAATATCTGCGTGAGAAGACGGAGGCAATAGCCTGCTGCGTTGTGTGCGGCGGACGGAGCGACATCTAAGTGAGAGGCTCCGGGAGTCAAGGACTCAAGACCGACGGAAGGAAACATCGCGGCGGAGCCACAGGGACGCCCCGGGGAACTGTGACGACACGGCAAGACCCTCGTTTCCAGGTAAGACCCAGGGTTGTTTCCTCCGAGGCTCACAATGTCCAAAGGCACAATATCAGGGGCTAAGGGCGACTCTTCGGGGGCAGAGGATGGAGTAGGTAGCAGGTCGGCAGCTATAGCGCGTGAAATTCTTAGACTCCAACTCGAAATTAAGAAAGTAAAGCTGGCCCAGATTCAGGCGTTGAGTGAAATGGGTTCGAGGGACTCGACAAAAATGAGAGAACTCGCGAAAGAATTCGGCGTAGTCCTCGCGCCGATGCCGGAGTTTGCAGCCCTCGCTCCGGCATGGTCTAAGAGCGCTGAGACTAAAATGAGTCCGGAGAAAGACCGCAAAGAGAATGCATACGGCGATGACTGCGGCGGCCGCGAAGTGAAAATTGAGAGGAGAGCTGGCGCCGACAAGGCAGAAGCACCCGCCGGTGATCCGGTGACGCAAGGAGGCGACAGCGAGAGCGGGAGCGATGGTGACGGCGGCGACGAGGGGCGAACCTGGTTGGCGACATCGAGCGCAGGGATCCAGGGAACCCCGGCGCACCGGTCACCGCAGCACTGGGGAGGCAAGGGCCGTCCCAGGCTGGAAAGAAGCAGCTGCTCAAGGGGTGCAGCGACAGGTCGGAGTCGGCGGTCGAGGGGTGCTCCGGGTCCGACCCTGCATCGGTTCCGGGCTACGACGCGGATGACCACGGCGAGAACGTGGACGACGGCGAGAGGACGGCGAAAAGGGCCTTGATTCCTCCGATCCAGGCGTCGAGACGGAAGCTCCGACTGCGGAGAGACACCGACTTCGTGTCGTCGCCGAAGGTCAAGCCTGCGGTGCATCGCAGGGCGACGCCCAGGAAGAAGGTTGCGTCGCGATACTCCAGGAGGGGGAGTCTGGATGCAAGGAGCTGCGGGGGCGGCAAGCGCCAGATGGGCACGGAGGAGAAGGGGAAGCCACTCCGGCCAGTGGCCAGAGCTCGCACGCGAGGACAGCAGACTTTCAGTTTGAGCTCGGGTTCAGCGAGTGTCGTAGAACCGACCGACTGCGCGCCGCCCCAGGCAGTCCTCAGAACGTCTTTAACGACAACGAGATGGACGAGAAGACGGCCACGATTAGGGGGTAGCTAGCCAGGCTACTGGGTTTTTGTTTCGCCTTTAGCCTACATTTATTTCACTGCCCTCCTGATTAATTCTTCTTTTGCTGTTCGGTTGGCCCCTCGGTATTTTATATTCTACATAATATTTTTGGTATAGAGTCTTTATTCTCCGCGGGAGAAGTTTGTCAGTCCTCACTATATTTTGAAACGTGCAGGTCGAGGCTCGAAAGAGCGTAGAGAAAGTGCTGGCGGAGACGCTGAGAGATTATCTGTAGTTTCCTTTACTGGAGCATTTTGCATTTCTTTTTCTTCAAGTCGTATAGTTTTTGTTTTATTTCGAATGTTTATTTTGACTAGTGCGAACTTTATTAGGAATAGAGTGCCTAGTGGTGTCTGCACCCATACTGTAGAGCTTTGCGATTTGCGGGTTTAGATATATCTATATGGACATTGTGGAATCTGGAATGTACGACTCTGGGTCTTGCTCTGTGCAGCGTGTCTCCGAAGTAACGGACAGTGTGGACTGATGTTGCGCGAACAACAAGTGTACTTGCAACATTCTTGGTGGGGAGGTGTTAAGTATGGAGAATTCCTGCTTATTATTTAAGGTGATTTTTGTTAGAAAAGTTTATCTTTCCAGAGTTGCGTCGGCATTGTTTTTCTTTTTTTTAACTTTCTATGTCGGGTTCGGCGTTTTGGAGGGAGCATTCGCGGGGTCATCGCGGCCGAGGTGGGAGAGCCTCCCCGCGGTCGTTAAGAAACGTCTCGGGTTTCGGTACGGAGAGAGCCCGCGCTTTGGGCTGCGTGTGGCTTTTAACCGAGTGTTCCTGTGGATAGAGGGTTTCGCCGCTTAGTATCAAATTGTCGCTTTTTACCCGATGTAATAATTTAGCTGTTGGCGCCAGCCAGACTGCGGAAAAAGCAGAGAGCAATTCTACAAGGAATTTGGATTTGGCGGTTGAAGCGCCGGGCTGACAGCTCGCCGACCATTGGGCAACAGTGTACCACGTGGGAGCGGTGAAATTTGAAGGGATTGGTCGGTCCCTGAGGGGAAAGGAGGCTCCTACGAGTCTACAAAAGGAACGCCGAGAGGATTCTCGGGGATTGGCTTCGATTCGATTTTGGGAGACTGGGGACAAAAGTACGGGGTTTTAATTTTGGAATTTTTAACTCATGACTGTTGAGTTGTTTTGTTTCATTTTGGGACTTTAACTCATGACTGTTGAGTTGTTTTGTTTCATAATAAACGTGGCCACACTGGCCACTGTAAAGCCAACCATCGTCGCAATGTGTTCAGCGGGATCGAACAACTTTTAGTTGTTTTTTTTATTATCAACTTCCCGGGGCTGCTGTCATCATCGGGCGAGCACCATCATCGGTCGTCACCATCCGGACCAAGGACGCGCCCACCCCACCCCCAAGGAAGTTGACTCTGGGGTGTCTACCAAATTGTTTTTTTTTCAAATTCCCTGACTTTTCCAGGTTTTCCCTGACTATCTTAATTAAATTCCCTGACCCACACCCAGAAACAACTACTGACACCAAAACACAATATATTATAGATAGACACTATTCACAACGTAAAATATTTTATTTAAGTTAAATAAAGCAACTGTCTTCACTCTTGAAGATGTTTGGAATACAGCATTGACCAGGGCTTACTGTTTCAGGGAGTTAATTTCTTCGTCAAAACGAGAAGCCTGCAATTGCGCTTCGTTTAGGACCCTTTGCTTCTTTTGTTGAAGCTCCTTGACTAGAGTGGCCACTCTCTTCTTCTTCCTTTCGGCTTCTGATGCATCCAATCTCTCTTGCCTCTTTCTTTGTAGCTCCTCCTTCCATTGGGCATTGGCACCACGAACCATTTGCAGCATCCTGTTCGTAAGATCAACTTTGGCCACCCCTCCCATTGCTGAGACTCCATCATACACCACTCTTTGGGCTATCAGTGACTCTTCCTTGAGGTTTTCGACAAGGCACTCTTTGTTCACAGAGAATCCCCGTTCCACAGCTGCGTTGCCATGAGACAAGCAGAGTATTAGCTTGACAAACGAAAATAGCTCTTTGTGGTCCCGTGAACACAACTCAAACCAGAGGGCGTCCAGCCTCTGCTCTTTCCTGTCAAAGTCCTTCAACGCCGCCTGTACAGAGCTGAGTGAGCATATATCTACATAGGAACGGTGGGTTCGCTCTGCTTCCAAGCCAGTCATCCACTGGTGCTCCGTTAGCACCTCCAGTGCAATGCACAGTTGTTTCTCACCAACCTCCGGGGACAACGCACTAGCCGGATCCAAGCAGCTTGCACCTCTTGTCAACTTGTATTTCAAAGGTGACCTTTCCATCACTTTTTGTGAACACCTCTTCACGAAGGAAATACAGTCTTTTTGAAGCTGAGCACAGTCAGTTGCGATGGTTTCTGGATCTTGCGAAGCTCATTCTTAGCAGCAAACCCAATGTCGAATGCAGCAGCTGCAACGACGTTGTCAGGCTTCTCCAAGTCGATCCTAAGCAGCTTGGAAGATGTGTTGGCAGCTTGTAGGATATCTTTCTTGACGACTCTAGCCAGCAGTGACCGTAAGAGGCGATCCAACGCAGGGGCAAGGAAGGGAAGCATGGGCTTGTCTGTCTGGAATTCAGCCAGAAATGGCTCAAGTTCTTCAGAAATCGAGAGCATAAACGCCAATTTCACTGGCAGCATCTGGTCACCTACTGCCTTTTCAACAGTGCTGTAGCTAGCACATGCTGGCTTTTTTTTTGCTTCCTTGAGCATTCCACAAACTTAACCAAGTTTGGAATAACATCAAGCGCTCTCGAGATCACCTTGCTATTCTCCAGCCACCTTACTGAGCAGAACTTCAACGGAAACAGAGCACTTCCCGTGAAGTGGATGTAGTCTGCCCGACGTGCCGGCACACACTTGAACAGGTTATAGCTCCCACGAAGAAACACTACCAGATCCCAGTGCGTCGCAGCGTGACCTGCCTTGAATGCACCGCTGACGACGTGGAGTCCACAGCTTCCAATGTCCAGGATCTGGTGATTGGTGTCGGAGGCTCTAAGTTCTTCTTTGAGGGACCTCAGAAACTTCAAATTTACATTGGGTCCATCCATTGACACTTGTAGTATCTTTGTCTGCTTAATGACTTCTGTGCCTTTCGTGAAAGCAGATGCGAGGTCTTCTGCGCAGGTGTGCCCCAGGAAACACGAAGTTAGGTAGCGTGTTTTTACAGTGGCGTCAGTTTGGTCCCAGTACCTGACCAGTACATCCATTTGTTCTCTCTGGGTTACTTTGTTCAGTGACTCATCAAAAGCAACCACCAGATGTGGCACGCTAGAGAGGCTTGCTAGCAACTTCTCTTGAAAGTATGGACCGATACCATGACATATGGTGTATCCCACTTTGTCTTTTCCAAGCTGCATTTTTCTGGCGGTCTCACACGTGGGGAACATCAACAGAAACAGCGAGGCAGATGCTGCCGCTGAACGGAAAGATCCATGAGTCATTATAGTGTTCAAGCACCACATGATCTCGGCCTTTGTGACTTCATCCTTCAATAAAAATCCACTCACCGACGTCTTCACAGACGGGCTAAGAGCTTCCATGGCGGTGGATAGACGCACTGCCGGAGCGCTACAAGCACTAGCGCTACCTCCGGACAAAACGCCCGTTGCTGTCGCGGAAGGCAAGTCCACATTTGACGCAGTCTTGAAAATGATACGATTGGGGTCTGGGAAACGCTTTGCGGAGATTTCATAGCAGCTTGATGTTTCTTACCCTCAACATGACTAGTAATCGCACGTTTCCCATGTTGCTCAGGGAGAACTTCTTGCAGCACATTGTGCAGCGAGCACTATTTGGATCATTTGGAACTGGCGAATCCAACTCGCATTCGTGGATATGTCCGGATTTGTCCAGTCGAGGTTGAAGGAGCACTTCTTCGACAGCGACATAGTAGTCACTTTCACGTATCTCCACTTCACGAAAATAACACAGTAGAACGCCAAACCCAAAGCCACGAACGCACGTGGCAGGGCTCGCAGAGTGCAGGCGTTGAGTTGCGTTTACGGGGACCGAAAACATATCTGACAAACGAATGGATCGCTAGGCACGCGCCATATACGGCTCTGGCGCGCGCCTCTCAGAAGGTAGATGAACCGACGGCTGTTCTCTTCTGAATGAGTGGTGACTCGCGCCACCTAGTATCGGCTAGAGTAACTGTTTCTTCTGCGTCACGATAACGCCAGAGCGTACTAGAGCAACACCACCTGACAGCCCTGACTAGAGTCACGAACTAAGCAAATAGCCGCTGCCGCTCCGCTTACTAGTAACTCTTTAGCCCATAGCGCTTTAGCCGTCATACTTTAGTGTTGCTACTCTAAAGTGTAGCTCATTTAGTGGCTCTAAAGTGTACTAGAAGAACGACGAACTGCTATGCCCTGCACATGCTCTCGTGTGAAGCGCAGCGCATGGAAAGTTGGCGTGGCGGCGCTGCGCCTAGGGTGCCTTCATGAGTCGCACCTGGTTCGCAGTAGAGTGCCTTCATGTTCGCTTTCGCGGCGTTAGCAGCATCCTCCAGCGTTCGCATCGCGGCTAGCTCACGGCGCGTCCCGCTGCGTGTAGCGTGTAGTAATATATTTTTTAGCACATTGCCACATTGTTCAGTTGTTCGCGTCTTGAGGAAACTTCTCACTCTTTTCGCTGCAGCTAAGGAAGGTAGTTGCCGTAGCCACAGTGTACAGTAAAATGTGAAGCTATGATGGAACAGAAAATGCAGATAAAGCAATGAGGGGCATGTGAGATTAAGAGATTTGAAACGCGACCAAAGCAGCCGCAAGTTTACTCTCGCACAGCATAACTATGTGAAAGCAACATGGCAGCCTGATGCCAGAAGCGGTTGTGCAGTGAGTGACCGCTATTCGAGACGAGCATGGCCTGTGCTCATAGAACGGATATACTTGGTTCTTCAACAATGTTCATATGTTTTGTGTGCTCGGTCAGCGAGTCTATGAGTACCATAGTCTGATTCACATTCCCAATGCTGAAGATAGAACAGTCATGCTCTAAGCAAAGCGTTGCCACAGCCTTCCTGAACATGGCAATGGCCTCAATGCAGTCAACTGGTAACTTCTGGCTTTCATTTGTTTCGACCCAAATCGACACATTCCAGTGCTTTCTTCGGCGGGTCATGCGACAGTTAGATGCTGAAACGTTCCCCAGGTTCATTTGGATCCCCGACTGCCGTGCATGCTTTTGAACGATGGAGTTACACAAGGCTCTCCCAGCTGTCCGCTCGGTGTCTGAAACGTCCATCAACGCTTCGTCAGGCTCCTCGCTGAATGCTGGACGTCCACTGTTCATTGCTTTCTTGAACTTGTTCTCGCCAGAGAAGTGCAGGAATAGCAAGTGGTAACTGTTGTTCCATTCGTGAACATGTTTCTGTCAAGTTCCAAATGCCTCGTCGTCTTACTTGTGTTTTCTCGATTACAGTAATACAGTTGAACCTCGATTTAACGAAACCCGATTTTACGAATTTCCCGATTTAACAAACAAAACTCAGATTCCCCGCGCAGCCTATGCGCGAGGTCTCCCTTCCTCAATTTTACGAAGTTCCCGATTTAACGAAATAATTAGCGGGTCCTGGTGACTTTGTTAAATCGAGGTTCAACTGTACCTCGTTAACTCGAAGTCATAAAAACTGTGAAAAAAATTCGAGATAGCCAAAATTTCGAGATAAGCGAAGTACCGGAATTAGTTTACCTCTTGATCGCGCAATGTTCTAAATAAAAATTCTAACAATCGTGGCAACATCAACTTCTCTGATGAGAGCAACTTTGCTCTCAAACGTCAGTGATTTGTACTGTTTGGGCTCCGCCATCTTCATGGTCAATCGAGTCACGCGCCAACAACACCAGAGAATTCACAACCGATGACCGAATTGAACACTTCCACCCTTGCTCGTGTGGCGCCGCAAGACGATTGGAACACCCGTAAAAATGATGGACAAGCAACAAAGAGCAGCAACACTTGAAACGAACGGAGACACCTCTGAAAAACACGAGACTTACGACGACCGACGACCGGACCCGGAAGGGAAACGGAAGAACCCAGGAGCAAAGAGAAAACGAAAGACGGAGAGGAACAAAACGCTCAGGAGACCAGGCATCCCGGCTAGCGAGCGATTAGCTTGTCCAAATGGAAATCGTGAAAACAAAACCAACAACAAAAAAATCAAGAAAAAAAGAAAACGTTTTTGAGTCGCACATTTCTCCGCGTCTCCATACACTGCACCCGAGTTATTTTTTCAATAATTTTCTTGCGCTTTCGCGTTTTTTTGTTTTTTTTTCTCATGCGCGTTTTTCTGTCCTTTTTCCTTTTTGCGCGCCGCATACTTTTTTTTTTTCTCTTTTTTTGCAGCTGTTTTTGTTGTTTATTGTGTTTTTTTTTGCGATTTTCGCTGACGAGTATTTGAGATATCCGAAGTCCCCCATGAAAACCTTTCGAGATAAGTAAGGACAAAATGCATTGTGCCAATGGGAGCTCATTTCGTGACAAGGAAATTTTACGACTTAACCACTATTTCGAGATAGCTGTGTTCGAGTTAACGAGGTATTACTGTATTTCTGTGCCACTGGACTACTCCTATCTTATATAAGATGGTGTAGCCATTCCTTATGCTCGTCTTCCTTGGCGATGTTATCGGGAGTCAATGTTCAAGTCGCGTGCCTGGACCATTGTGGCCAGTTAGAGGAATGACAGTATCTACTGGTTGTTCAAAGATTGTTTGCCTGACCCACTTTCTTTTTTCTACCCAGTTGTTATATCAGGCACATTGGACTGTGACATGGGGCCTTTGATCTCGTGTTTCTCAGCGGATTTGACTTCAGGAAACAAGAAGCCAAGGTTGCTGCCATTATCTCCTTCAACCTCATCAGGTGGGGTTTATACAAAAATCTTCTCCTGTTTGAAATCAAGTCATCGGAGTTTTTCCCGGAGGGACTATCCCGGATGTGGAGAAAGAACGACCGAATGCTTTGGTGGTCTGGCACGGACTGGCCGCGCGTTTATATCTCCTCGCGTGACACGCGACTGACCAGCGGCCCGGAGCTCGCTGCTCGAGCTCCGTGTTGCGGCCTTTGTTGTGGGCTCCTACACCGGGTTTCCTAGAGCATTAAACAAGACGCAATCTTTGTTGGGAGTGGGCGACGTGTTGGCCTTTTTATTAAAATAGATATCTTGCTGTGAAAGCTGGCTGGCGGAACTTTCGGGTGTGAGCGTTGTGGGGATTGTGATCTCTCAACATTCTGTCGCGTCAGCGTTTCGGCTCGCCGTGGCGCCGCCTGGCGATGAGCGAGAGGGTGGCGCTAGCTTACCACCGTGAGTGGCTTCCTCCTCTCCCCCTTTGGGGCGATTTCCATTACGAACCCCCGCACAAAGGAGAGATCGACGTAGTCAGTCCTTGATTGGACCCTTCGCCTCCGCTGTTATCTTAAAACCAGCGGACGGCGGGATCTCTGGGTCTTCTTCCTGGGATTTCGTGCGGCGGCAACAACGGGGAACCGTCTGGCGCATCGGTGAGCTTTGACCCCGGTCCTTTGTATCTTCGTGAACGACCGTTCGGCCGTGGACCACCTCCACTCCGACGACGTTCATCAGCTTAGCCGTTGACTATTGTTATTTGTTTTGTATTGTAAATAAACAGAGTTTATCACCGCTACCCACGTGACTGGTGTCTCTTTGCGCTCGACGAGCAGCATGCCACGCGTGCACGAGACCCGCTCGCGGTAGAGCGTCTCGCCGCGAACATGGTACTCCCAAAGGCAGTGGCCCTAGAGAACCACAGCGTACATTCAGAACTTTATGGTTATATGAAATGTGACTTTTTGTAAGAAACTAAAATGGAGTTTAGACGTACAACTTTAGAGAAGCAAAGGGAAGCAGAGTCTTGATTTAAAAAAAAAACAGAGTGACACCATGTGACAGTTTGCATTTATTTGCTGTTACGGTCGACTCTGGATTACTTGTAAATTGCTTTATTCGAATTTTAGGTTTGTTCGGAGCATGGGTGCAGTCCAAGCAATTATACATACAAGTCTATCAAAAAGAAATGGGCAGTAATTTGAAGTTTTTCTCTGGGTATGATTAATTTGAATTCTTTTCTTGTGCACTCCAGAAGTCTAGTCACTTTGGGAGTATAACAAAGCTTTGTAATTATGTCAATCAGAATGAAAATACAACCATGAACACTTCATCACTCTTGTCTACT
Source organism: Ixodes ricinus (assembly GCA_037355805.1). NCBI lineage: Eukaryota > Metazoa > Arthropoda > Arachnida > Ixodida > Ixodidae > Ixodes > Ixodes ricinus. Next base: position 146 of record JAZHYW010048213.1, on the reverse strand, counting down.
GTTTGCACCATCGGGAAAAGAGCGAACAAGCACGGTTAAGTTGCCAAGTCAGCCAAGCCAAGCATGGCACTATGTGTGCACCATGCACCATGATGCCGATCCTTTGCACCATGTCTATGGAAGCGACCAACAGAGTGGCCGTGCAG
>JAZHYW010048211.1:0-10253 GCA_037355805.1 Ixodes ricinus | reverse complement strand
CTCGCGCCGTTCCTCACGACGCTGCACCAAGCAAGAATAATTTGTGTCTCTCGAATACATGACTTGCACTGAGCGCGAACCTTCTGCAGCGTGCAGTTTGCACCACCGAATTTGATTTTTCAGCAAGAACAAATCGCAGTGAACATCGGCATATAGGGCGATGACGTCACTTGCAAACCATGTTAAACAGTTCAGCTTTCTGGTGAAATGCGATGTATCTCAACACTAGAAAAAGTGAATGTCGAAATGTTAGATTTGTGCTGTAATATATAGCCGTCTCGCGATGATATGCGGCAGCCTAATAAAATGTTAGCGCGCAAACACAGAGTTGTAAAGTGAGGGCCCAAAACAAGTGCACGCTAAACCGAATATAACATTAGCCTCCAGAGACAGTGCTCTGCGAAGTATCGAACTCGTGCGAGCCGATGTCCAAATGTGATTTATATTGGAAATATACTGTCTGTCCTTCGCGCTATTTATGCGTAACTAGGAATATCATTGCATGCGTTTTTATGTATTTCTTTTTGCAGTAAGGCGTTGTGCATGGGATTATTTAGAAGAATACCATTTATTATCTTTCTTTCTGCTTATTTAGTGCATTGTCCTTCAGATCTATTATGTGAGGACACAGTCCTTTTTGGCATACCCCGCGACCCGGTGTTTCACACTGCTCAACATCGAACAAAAAAAGCACGTTTCCGCAGACCCAACAGCTGGCGTATTTTCGAGTATCGTCCTCCCGTATCGGTCTCAATCAGTTATGTGAACTTCCATACGGTCAAATATATTGATGGTAATAAATATATATTGAATGACTGACTGAAGATTTGACAACATAACAAATGGGCCGATCACCTTAAAGATCTACATTACAAGTAAATGCACCTCAAATTATCTTAAATATGCTCTGTAAATCTTTTCCGGCGTTTTTATTCTTGATATAGGCAGGTCTATAAGTAATTTAGGAAAGCCCTGAATTTTCTATTTATTTTGAAGCTGATTTAAATATTTATGTATTCCTGGCACATATTGAACTTTTCAAACATACAGAAGTCCTCGTTTATGTGATGAACAACAATTTTATGTGTCTGTGGGCTGGACAAAAACAAAGTGCACAGGGACGCGTGGCGGAATTATGACGATTGCGCGCGCGGAACGTCAGAAAGTGACCGATTAAGTAGAGTATGAAATACTACTATGTTTTATTTAACAAAAAGTCACCAATTAGCAAGGGTGATGCTTATTTGCAAATTGAATCGATCGGCATCTTGTCAAGAGGAATCCTTAAACGCCAAGCTATGCCAAAAATGTTCATTTGGGTACGCGCTATTTTAGGCCAGACTCGATCCGAGTACAAAGGTGCGTATAGATTAGAGTGAACAATTTTGATCACCCTATGTTTCATGATTATTCGCCTGCATCGCGGTGCTGAGTGTAAACAATGGTGGTTAGGAAATCAAGCGTTATAATTGCCGCTCAGCGTCTCTATGATAGGTAGACTGAAAGGTCTTGTGCTAAAACTTTCGCGACATTTTGAAAATAATATTGCTTTTAGCTCAGTTGCGTCGTCGTCATATATATTGTGAAACGTATTTCGTAAACTACATTTCAAGATATATATGGCGGGGAGGTGCCCATTCTATGATTTTAAGCACTAATTATTTCCTAAGTTCAAGACCACAACTAGGATTCAACTTTTAATTCTTCGACGCAAAGCTGTACCAATCACGGGTATTTTAGACGATCTACCAGGCTGATAACCTTTAGATTCAAGTAAAGCATATATGCGACTGAGGTAAACAAATAGATGTTGATTCGTATAAACACGACGTTTTGTATGTTAATATAGCTTTCCTTTTACTGTTTCGCCGAAACGAAATGAGGCGATTTCTTAATCTTGGTACCTGAAAATTAAAATGAATATTACGCGAATAATAAAAAAACTACGCACAGTTACTCATTCACGAATCAAATAGTGCCTATTGCCAAAACAACGCGGAAAATATATTCCAAATTTAGCGGTTAAAACCGTTCGACCGTTTCGAACCGATATTTTTGCTCTCCGGAACTGAACTGGAACTGAACCGAAAGCCGTGAACTCGAACCCAAACCGAACCGATAAACATTTCGGTTCGACACTGTGGCGCTGACGTCGGCGGTTCCGATGGAAAGAACGAGAAAGAGAGCGACAGAAGAGCGGAGAAAGAAAGCAGACGAAGGTTAGGCGGCGTGTTCGTTTTGCCGCGACGAGTGGAGGTTGCTCGAGCGCTCGTCAACTTTATTTAGTTTTATACAATGCCCGATTTTGGTGCTTTCCTGCAAAGTAAGCTAGAAAAGAACAAGGTACAAGACCTGCCAGGTGATGTTTTGCTACTTCTTTGTGCATAGTAGGGCGTCGCCAGCGATATGGGCCCGTCGGAACCGCCAACAGGGACCGTCGATGTCCGCGTCCATGCCTCGCCGTTCCCAAGAGTGCCCAGATGCACAGGACCTTCCCCTCTAGATTATTATAGTAGTAACTCTATGCTTCTCATGGACGCCAGCAGAGGTGCCTCTTTTGTGGTCGCGTCTCGTGAACACTGCAGCGCCCTTTGGTCGGCAGAAACAGGCCTCTTAACGGGGGCAGCGGGAGGATTGACATTGGAAAAAGTTTGCTCGAATCGAGTTAAGCTCAGATTCATTGACTGAAGTCACAAGTTGATGCGTCACCAACGTTAATGACAATCAGGGGCGGATGCAGGAATTTCCTGAGGGGGGGGGGGGGGGGGTTCAGGTGTTGGTCAGCATACCATATGTTTAGGAACCCCTCCCCCTCTCTCCTTCGTTTTACGCCCTAAATTTTACACATGCAGAAACCAAGAGGGGGTCAGGACATCCGGACCCCCCTCTAAATCCGCCCCTGATGACAATTGTAACTTAACTAGATTTTTTTCCCCTGTTCTTTTAAAATTTCTGCCACTGGCTTACGTATCTTACCTTACACTTAAAAATAATCTACCGGTACGCGTGATTTCTTGGAGTCTCGGCACAATGTTGCCACTCGAACACGGACAGAGTTAACGTGACTGGTGGCCCGAGAAAATAAATCCCATGCGGCAAGATATTTAAGGGGGGGGAGGAGAAATAAACAGTAATTTGTGAAAAAAAAAAATAGGAGCAAACGGTCAAATTTATTTTAAGCAAAACAAAAATGCAGTATTAAAAAAAAAAAAAGAAGCTTCGGCCAAAATGATTTGTGGGGTCGAAAACAAGAAAACAAATACAAAAAACCAACAAACGCAAGAACCGAATTAAATTGGACGTCTGGTTGGACGGCGCTGACATTCCAAATCCTGCCGGGCAGACCGGAGAATATTCGAGGCGGCAGAAAGCGTTGATATATGAACTGGAGGTCCGCCATCTCAGACAGTTTACTTCTATTTTTTATTCATTGGTGACTTTCCGGACCACGGCAGACAACGCAACAAGTAAACTAAAATATGTAGGCTACAAAACAAAACAAACAAAACAAAGTAATACGTTTTAGGGATAAATAAGACAGCGAAAGCTAGAAGAGTTGGGGATAGAGAAGAGAAGAGCCGCGACTCGAGAGCGGCGACTGAGGGCCGGAGTCTCGAGGGATCTCGGCCGCAAAGGGATTTGGCGAGATCGGAGACAACGGTGCTGAAAAGCAGAGGCGTTAAACGCACCGCCACCCAATCCGATCAGCCGAGGGAAGAAACACCCGAGACCGGAACGAAAGCGAGACGAGCAGACGGGGAAGAAAAAAGGGAAAAAGGACGAAAAGGGGGTAGAAATAAGGAAAGAAGGCGGAGAGTGGTAAGAAAAGGGAGAGAAGAAAAGAAGAGAGGGGGACTGTAATGGGGTATGGAGACAGGCTATGAAGAAGGCGCAGCTGCTTTCTGCCTTCTCTTTTATATTTATTTTATTAGAATCATAGGTGTTGCGGATCGAGCTGTAAATGTTTATGAAAGGAATTAATAATAGCTAGCGAGCGCAGGTCGGAAGGAACGTGCGCGCCACCAAGGCACTCGGTTCTTAGGAGTCGCAAGTGTGTGAACGGGCCTTAAGGGAGGAACTTAAAGAACGAGGATATTAAAGGGTTAACTGAGCCGGGGAGAGGTGCCCGGAATACCGCACAAGGACATTTATCAGGTTGTGCTGTCAATACGTGTCGTTGATATCTCTATGGACGTACGAACGCATAGAGACATAAGTGTTTGTGTGCTTGCGTTGAACCATGGATCAATGTCCCTATCCCACTGCTCCTACATCCTACAAAAAAAAAAAAAGACGCGGAGTTTCTCTGCACGATGACAGAAATATCTGCGAACACGTTTGAAGCATCTTCAAAGAACGTTTACTTCGTACATACGTATGCTTGGAACATGTCTGCCGGCAGTTTTTTGCATGACCAATCTGCAAGGAGCGTCATACGAGGATGGATAGATGGATGGATGGATGTTAGCTAGCAGCTATATCCTTTGTAACGGGCGGTAGCTTGCGCCACCTAGAAACTGGCCTCAGACGGTGTCTGCAGTCTGTCTGTTGTATGATGTATTAGCAGTATGGGCTAGACTTAGGTAACCCTAATCTCAGCTACTATCGTCAAGTTGAAGATAAAATATCGCAGGGTTCTGCTTTAGTGAAACAGGGCAAAGAATGCTCGACTGAATGGTTTTTAACCCGCTAAATAATTACTCGTAAAAAAAGAAAGAAAATAAAGACAGAAAAATGCGCTGTAATAAAAGTCAAGCTTCTCGAAAAAAAAAAAAGAAAGAAAAGAACGTGTCGTCATAGATGGGGAAAAACTGTGTGGTATCTACTGGCGGTCGAAACCGAGTTCGTTGCTAACGAGTATATGCGTACTCACAGAGAGGGTCGACAACTCTTCCGCAGCGTGCGCTGCGCAGCATCCCGATTGTCGTCATTTGGCAGACGATATAAGCGAGAGCTTGTTTTGAGCGTGCGAAGTGAACAGTGACGCTCAGATATGGCGCCCGAAGTTCACTAACAGCCCAACAAACGCGGGGCGTGGTTTATTTGTTCGCGCGTTCTGCTTCGTGGTTGGTTGTCTGGCGTTCTAATCGGCTAATGCCGCAATCTGATTGGTTGCGAAGCGATAGAAATATGCCGTGGGCTCGCCACACCCTGCGGTCCTTAAAGATCGACGACCAGTACCTGCGCTTTCCTATTTCACCTCGCTTCTTCCTCTTTCTCCTATCCTCTCCACCGTTGCCTGTTTGCTTCTTCCCCCACGGTGTGGAGGATGTTCTGCCCTGCAGAATCTCGAGTCTGGTCGTCGGCCTTTAAGCTATATGTGACTAGTAGTGAATGCATATTCGGCGATCACCTGTTCTAATATGCGTCTTGGCGCATCAGAACGCAAAGAGGGACACGCATAGTCGAAGGACGATATAGAGAACGCGTAGATAACACGCGATGACAAGGCAACGAAGATCGCGTCGAATCATTGGTTGAAGTGGGCGGAAAACAAGGGCACGTGGTCGCATTTTGGGCGGTCAACAAACAAACGAGGTGCACAAGAAACTGACCAACTTGTACGCCGTATAGACTTTGGCAGTCACGGCCTCTGGGCACCGCCATCTTGCTGATGGTGTGGGTAGATCGTCTGACAGACAAGCATTGCTGAGGCGTACCCGCGGCCTCAGCAATGTTTGGCTGTCAGGCGATCTACCGACACCAGCAGCACGACGGTGGGTCGTCCAGAGGACGTACTCGCAAAAGTCTATATACACACTTGCAAGCAACCACGCTTCATAAAGCTAGCCTGGCCGCCATGGGTCGAAAAAGCTATATTTGGAAGTAGAAGTGGCAGAGGTGGCAGAGGAGCTACTTGCAGATCCGGAATCCAAAGTTCTGCGATCACTGCGTCACCAAGGGGAAACCGAGGGAGTCCAATCCAATCCGATCTGGGCACCAGTCTGACAGCTCCTCGGCACGCCTTAGAAAGGCGTGCGGACGGGCAGAACTCGGTTGTGGTACAAGCTGGACTGAACGACGCTTTGCAGGGAAGAGAACAGAACCTGGGGAGACAAATCGAAGCCGGGTTGCGGAGACTGAGGGCGACGGCTGAAGGGGTCCAACTTGTCATGTGCGGGATTCCGGAGATTCAAGGGCAGAGTGGAAAAACGGAGAGGAAGGTGGTACAGGCTAATGCGGTCATAAGGGTGCTGGGGCGGGAGCTGGGGTACGAGGTAATGGATATAAACAGGGGGTAGTACCAGCCGGCGTCTGGCGGTCCATTTGTTGCAGACGGTAGTCACTACCGTGAGCACGCCGGAAGGAGGGTGGGTCGAAGGACTGGATGCAGAGTGGTGTATTTTTTAAATCCACACAGGACCCTAAGGGACGAAGCTTAGAAGCTGGGGCTGGGGAGGGGGGGGGGGGGTGAAACAGAGAAAATGTAGAGCTAGAAAACGAAAATGCAAAGGACAAGCAAGTATAAACTATGTAAACATGCAGGGCTGCAGAAATAAGATAAAATGGGAAAAAATTGAACAACTAGATCAGAAAAAAAAAATAGTGTCTGGATCTGTAGAAACACATCCTAGAGATGCGGAGCAGACCTCAATTAACCCTGACTATGTGTGGGAGGGTGTAATAGAACAGAAGAACAAAGAAAAGAAGGTGGAATCGGAGCCTCGGTGAGGAAATCGAATCATATGTGCACAGAGCATCTTTGGCTCAAAGGCAACATGGCGGAAGGACGTGCCGTGCCGGTGCATATGGTACCAGTACCATATGCACCGGTACCAGAGTCGGGAGAAGCTCCTAGGTGTCAGCACCGCAGGAGCAGCATGGAGACTAGGAGGAGGTCCTGTAGAAGTAAGAGAAAGAATCGGCTCAATATGGGGCTCATAAACATGCAGGGAGGTAGAAACGCAATAACGTGGGAGGAGATTGGTGAACAATTAGAGGCTGAAAGTTTCACAGTGTATGGGGTAGCGGAAACGCACATTAGAGATGAAGAGAAACCACTGTATACATACCATGGCTACTCAAGGATGGGATGCAATCGGAAGGGAGGTGGACGCAAAGGCGGACGTCTAGGAATGTTTGTTAAAGGACAAGACTGGGAAAGAGAGAAGGAAAGCTGCATAGAACACTTATTCTTGAAAGGTAGGGTCACAGGTCTCAACACTCTTCTGGGGTTTGCTTACTTAAAAACAGGAAATGACTCAAGGGAGGAAAATACAAAACACTTTACATGTATATCGAGGGACATCAAAAAAACATTGGCCCTAATCAGGAAATAATGATCAGAGGAGACATAAATGCCCACTGAGCAGTGTTTGACGGATTCACAAATACAACCGGAAAGTTGCTAGAAGATTCCTGTGATGCTCTGGACCTAGTGTTTATTAACGCACAAGCAAAATGCGACGGGAAAGTAACGTGGAAACGAAACAACTCACACTCAACGATAGACTGCTGCCTCATGTCCCACAAACTGTATGACAGGCTTGGGAGTATGGAAATAGATGAGGAAAGTACAAAAAGATTAGGGAGTAACCACGAAAGAATTATGATTAAATTTGGCGCATCTGAACCAGAACAAGCTCAGGAACGAGTGGGTAATGCGAAATTAAGTGAAGCTCAAATGCAAAGTATCTAAAAGCATTGAGAACAAAGTATCGAAACAACCAGAAATAGAATGAACGAATCAGGATCTAATAGGAATCTTTAGAAGAGCATTAGAGAAGCATCAAATTAAACAAAAAGGAAAGCAAAAACGAAGACAAACCAAAAAGCTGGTGGTATAAGGAGGTCAAAGCAGCCATATCGCGCCGCCAAGATGCATCGAGGGAGTATAGGGAGTAGGCAAAGGGAAAGGGGAGCCTTGCCAGCCGAAGTGAGCATCAAAATGGGGAGAACTTCCAAGAGCAGAAAAGGGAGGCTTCAGCTTTAATACAGGCCAAACTTGGGAGTGCAGGAGTGCAGTGGATGATGGAAATGAGTAAAAAATTGTAATAATGCGGCAAAAAAGTTTTGGGAGCAGGTTAATGCACAAGGGAAAAAGACAAAGGATTTCCAACACTTACTGACCACACAGGAGGGGAGAAGAGGAGAGGGGGAAGAGGCACGGGAATATATTAGGCCGACAATCGAAGAGGCTTTCTGCCTGCTTGAGCAGAGGGGAACAGTGGATAGCACTGACAGCAGCAGTGAAGAGGAGGAGCAGAATTGTGTAACAATGGAGAAGACCAAAAGAGAATGGGTTAAGGCAGAAAGTAAGGTTCCAGCAGGTACAGCAACAGGACCAGACGACATACCCATGGAACTAATTATTACACGAGGAAAAACTAGCAATTTGAAGTTGCGGCATGTGACAAATAAAACAATTGTGGGAGGAGAGGTGCCTAATGATTGGAAACTAAGTAACATGAGACAAATATATAAAGGCAGAGGAAACAAACAAAACATTAAGTCGTATCACCCAATAATGGAAACTTCAGTTTTATACAGATAGCTATGCAGATAGTAAAACGGAGATTGGAGGGATGGGCAGCAGACATGCAAATACTGGGTGAGCTCCAAAACGGATTCCGAAGAGACAGAAGACTGGAAGATAACTTATTCGTCACCACACAATGTATAGAAACAGCAATGAAGAATCAAACTCCTTTATGGTTAGCTTATTTGGACATTGAGAGAGCGTACGATAATGTGAGCCCAGAAAAACTCTGGGGCCAGCTGAAGGAATATTGCTTAGGTGCAAATTTGGTTAGCTTTCGTCAGCAGGTGTACACAGACAATAAGGTAGTTATAACATGGGAAGCAGAAACTAAACAACCGGCAGCAATAAAAAGAGGCTCAGACAGGGCTGTCCACTGTCACATCTGCTCGTCATGATATATCTCAATGAAATGGTAAATATAATATAGCAGAGCAACTTAGGTTTTGATCAGAGTTATGTGGAAAGAGGGAGAAATGTAGTACAGGTAATACCAAGACTGATGCATGCCGACGATATAGTAATTAGTGCAGATAACCTAGGATACGTTACAGGAACTAGCTGGAATATGGGGAGAGGAAGGGAAAACCTTGGGCATGAGTTTTAGTAGTGACAAGTCTGGAGTAATGGTGTTTAACGATGGAAAGAGGGAACCGCTGAGGATACAATCGATTGTAATAGACCATGTAGAAAAATACAAATATCTGGAAGTCTGGCTCAATATGGAAAGAAAGGCACTATGGAACTATAATAGATATATGAAGTGGACAGAGGTATATATGGAAAGTAGTGATGGTACCAGGACTGTCTTTTGGCAAAAGGGTACTGTGCATGAAATCAGAGGTCCAATAAGGACTAGAAATTCGACAAAGAAAAATAGGCAGACTGGTACTGGGAGCATATGGAAAGACACAAAATGAGGGTGTACAGGGGGACATGGTCTGGTCGTCTTTTGAGAGCTGGGAGGCAATTAGTAAGTTTAAATTTGAACAAAAGTTGAGCGAAATGGACGATACACAGTGGTCATGGAAGGTATTCAAATATTTATACATGAAAAGTTTAAACACAAAATGGACAAACCGAACCCAAAAGCTTACATTTAAATACCTACACACTAGTGGTGGGGCTGAGCAGACTACTTCAGTGGAAAAGGGAGTGAAAGAGGCAGGAAGAAAAATGTGGGAGGTAAGAATGCAATAAAAATCAACTCTAACAATGTACAGGCCCCAAAAACAGGTCATAAGAAAAGAAAATGTGTTTGACAATTCACTGAGAAGTTCTTTACTGCTTGAGGCGAGAACGGGAGTTTTGAGGGCTAAATTTCGGGAGACAGACACATGATGTTCCGCCTGACATAGTGAAAGTGAGACACTTGAGCACTTGGTTTGTGAAGTGCACGGGGCTTCGACCTGCCCTCCCTAAAGGGATAACGGCGTAAACGAACGCAAAAACCCAGGGCCGGGGGCCCTGGGTTTTTGCTGGCGACAAAAATGGGCGGGAAGAGAAAATGATTAAAGACACAAAGAGGCGATTTGAAGATTTGTGGAAATTATCTAGAGAAAAAGGAATGATGCATAACTCACTGGCACAGCTGGGTACAGGTGGAAGAGAAGAAAATTGGGACCTTCACCCGCGTTGCTCCGGCCCAAAAGTTTCAACCCTGTCCTCCAATGAGTCCTGTGCTGAAGTAACGCCAACAAGGTTTGACCAGAGAAAAATTGGCGACTCCCTCGCCAGGATAAAGAGGCGGGGGATGATGTTCTTAGTTTTTTTT
>JAZHYW010048209.1:0-16847 GCA_037355805.1 Ixodes ricinus | reverse complement strand
AGACGCTGTTTACGTGGCATGTAACGAGCTTCTAGTAGTATGTAAACAAAATAACGCCCACGTTGCCTTTATTAACAAAATACATGGGAAATGGAATCGCAGCGTGCTTTCGTTAGCTTCAATCTCCAGTTCTTGCAAAAAGGTACCGCGCAGCGCACCCCTCCCCCCCCTCCCGCCCCCCGGGAGAACTTCTCAGCCTGCGAGAACTTCTCAGCCTGCTCCCTCCGGGAAATGGAAAGTCTACACCGCAGCATAAGAGTGTATTAAGTTTTGAAAGTGCTATAAATGGCCATTTCCAGAAGACAGCGTGCATATTTGGTTTCGCAAATACTTCGAAACATGCCGTCTAGTCCAGAACCGGAAGTGGTTCTGGACTAGACGGCGGGTTTCGTTTCAACTCACGCGATTAAGATCGAATATTTTATCAATTTAAAACGGGAAAACAGACGGTGCATAGGTCACGTGACATCAATTTTCGTAACAAATTAAGCGGAGGAACTGAATCGGTATATAGGCCAAGTGACGTAAGGTCACATAATATTACTTGTCCCGCCGAATAAGAGAGATTAGTGAATAGGTCACGTAACGTCATGTCACATGACATTGACTTCCCTGCCGAATTGTGAGGGGAAAATGAATAGGTATAGATCTTGTGACAGGTTGGTTATGTGACATCCATTTTTCAGCTATATTTAATAGGGAAACTGAGTTGGTGTATACACCACGTGACGTCAATGTCCCACTCTAAATTTCGCGGAAAAGGCGCAAACAGACGGAAGACCAAAATTTTCGGGTTCGGGGCCGGGGGAGGGGGAGCAAAACGGCAGGGCGTGTCTCTCGAATGCCCAGTTTCCGGCACGCGCTCGTTGCCTTCCGCGTGTTTTAGCTGCGCGTACACGCTGGAGGCTAACGAAACGCCGAAGCGTTATCAAAGGAAGGAAGCTCGTGCTGGCGGGACAACTGAAGGAGGCTTCCCTGCCATTCTCAATTTATTCACGTCACATTCGCGAACATTGTAATCACCTGGTTGCTGAGCACGTATCTGCTGGAGTATACATATCGCATCACTGAATTTGCCTTTCTTTGGAAGAACAAGTAAGAATGACCGCCAACATTGTACTCAGACGTCAAGCGCAAGCTACGTAAAGGGGCGACTCTACACGCCATCAACCGGCGTCAGTCCTCCTCCTCATCTGAACTACCCATAGCTTCGCATTTGGCTCAGTTGGAAGAGAGCGAGAACTAATCTCTAAATCTGCATTCCATGAACACTCGTGAACCTAAGCACCTTCCTCAGATTCTCGGGCGCGTAGCTAAAAGGTGGTGCTCTTCGAGTAAAGATGCAACAACCTGCAAGCCGTCCTTGGATACAGCTTGACTTACAAACCTGCGGCATCAGTGTTTCGTCGATAGGCACCACACGAAGGTCATCTGACGGCGTGGGTAGCCTTTCCGGTGTCACCGTGGACGCCCTGTAGATGATGGTTGCCCAGGTCTCGACGTGGGACAAGCCCGCCTTGTCCCGGTACATGGGAAGTACTGGGTACTGCTCCGATGCCCACGTTGCAGTCACCCCAGCGATTCTCCATGACCTTCCAGAGCCGGCGTCCGACGCCGCGTCCCTGGAGCTTCTTGCGCACCGCGTACTGGCCAATAAATAAAAGTGAAGGGGTCTGGCGGACACAGGCGCACGTGGCCACCACTTCGCCTGTTGGAGAGAAGAAAAAGCTCGAGGTACACCTAAGCATTTCTTATGAGTTGTGAATGCGAAAGCATGCACTGCCACTCGTCCGCTCCTTTTGTCGTCTTCTACGTAGTAGCGTGAGCGCGCTTCGAAATCTTGGAGGCCATAATGCAGCGGCCGATGGGAGCCCCGTCGACGCGCGCCAGCCAATGAAACCGAAGCCGAAATCGCGGAAACTAGGAGCCGTTTTCGCGCTTCAAACTGATGACGTCTGCCACCACCCCCAATTTCTGATCCCGAAAGACTAATAAAGTTTCCTCCTCCTCCTCAAACTGATGACGTCAGCTCGCTCCATGAGACAGTTAATGCTTTCGCATTAATACGCAGCACGACATTTAGCCCGCCATTGAAATGGAAACTTTTTACTTGTAGTTGAGTAGCGGCCGGACACAATTATTTTGACTCAAACAAAAATGTATTCATATGTGGCGTGGTCATCAGTAAGAGGTAATGATAAAATAATCGCGCTGATAAAAAAAAAGTTGTGCCGTCGTAATTAGTGTCGTGAATTTTCGCTTTAGAGTGCGTTTGACAGAAGCTTACAGTCGTACACAGAAGGCGACCAGAGAATGTTTCCTGAAGTATCTCGAGAGCGAGATCAGGTGAAAATGAGATGGGAAATATGGTAATTTTGTTGCTTGTATCTTCAGGTCACATGAAGTTTGTCATCCTCAATGGGTGTCTGTAGATAAGAAATTTTGCCTGCGCAGTGAGACTGTTATATAGTCTGGGGTCTTCAGTGTGCATCACGCAGATCGGAGTGGCGTAAGGGGTGTGGATTCATAAACAGTTGCATTTATGCTTATACCTCTCATCGTAACGTGAAAAATACACCAACAGCTTCAAGCGAGGGCGGGTATAGCATCGACATCGATGTTGTTGTTGAGGGTGCGACCTGATCGGCTTTTTCAGCTGATATTTTCAACGGGGGTTTACGTAGATGGTTTTTTAAGGATTTAAGGTTTACGCCATTTGATAATGATTTTGACCTCCTGATAGTAGGCGAGAGAAGTCACCTGTCCTTGTATCGACGGCGACGAAAAAGCCTTCTGGGTCCACCTCGTAAAAGTTCTTTACGTTGTTCGTGCCCTGAGCCAAGTCTTGCTCCTTCCAGATGTCGACGACCTGATAGACTTCGTCGAGCCTCATATTCCGAAACTCGAGCCAGGTGTCGCAGCCGGCACCATCGCCATCACTGGCGCGCTCAGTCATTCGGCAGGCAGATGCTCTTTTGCAGCTTCTTCCTTCTTGAGGACTGTGAGAAAGAATGATAAGGATATACGACGGCCACCAACTTTTCTCTCACTTGCACAGCCTTTGCGTTGCAGACCTTTTAAGGGTCCAGTGATACGTCTCAAGAGAGTACGAGGCGCTCAGATACGCGATGACTATCTACGGCTTCTCGATAGGAGACACAAAGCAAGGTTTCACAGAGAGGCAGGCGATAGTGTATGCAAACTTAATGACCCACTTCATAGCTCCTAACGTTCATGGGACCATCCAAAGGACCTACCCTATTGTGTCTGTGGATATTAGTCAAAAGGTCATCGCTAGCGACCTCTGATTTCCGATTTCGCGCGTGTACACACTAATCCGCACGTTTATCGAAATGAATGCTCAGGGTGAAGACCTCACCTAGTCATTGTTCACGTGCATAACTTGTTAATGGGGTTCCTCCGTATCGCCCCAATCTGGCCAAAGCTTTTTTATTTTTCGTTTTTTTTGTATGCGGAATTGGTTCTAAAGCCGTTGTCACATTGCTATCACATCATGCAAAAGACGATCTGCAGACTGTGCCTGAAGCGTGTTATGTTGCTTGTTCTGCGTTCACACTGGTCACACACATTAACTGTTTGCAGACAAGTTAGAGGCATACATATATATGTATAACGCAGCATGCTTTCAACGTGCTTGAAACGTGTCCGCGAATTATTCCGTCGTCATGTTGGCAGCGAACACGGTGTCTTTTGTTGACATATCTTAGGATGAGAAGAGAGACTGCAGCTTTACCTTTCTGCGCGATTATCGTACCAAGCAAGTTTCTTTTGGAAATCCCCAAAGTGCTCGCTGATATGCACGGCAAACGGCCTTTACTGTCAAGAGTCGCAATCGTTAGCCCCTCTCCTATAGCTGCGGGCCTTTTCCAGAACCTTGTTGTTGTTTTTCATTCGGCGGCCAATGTGAATAATGATATTTTTGGCGTCCTGCTTAAAAGTTGACACGCGAAGAGGGACATCAACGTCGGATTCATATATAGGTTCGTCTACGAAGTCAACAGCACCTAAAATAATCGAGGCCTGCGAACATTATCCTATTCCTCCATGAAACGTCATCCCAGTCGGATGGAGCCAACTTCGCCAGTCGGATGGCGCAATATGGACCGTATAGCCCCATCCCGAATGTCATTCTACGCGTTGAATGGACACGATGCCAAACCTCACGCTGAAGCGGCACTCGCATGCAATCAGTTTTCACTTGATTTCACTGTGATGACGTCCCTATTCCAGTACACAGTCTTTGACAACCTTACTAGAACAACTCAGTTGGGAAACTGCCATAGAGCATGCTTTGCAAAAGTGGCTCCGATCCGTACTCGAGAACCCAACTAATGGCGATCGCAACGCCGCCATTTATCCCGCAGCGGCCACTCCGGCAACTGCATGGCTGCACGCATTGGTTCAGGTCGAGTCGCGCAAGGGCCGAGTGGCGTCATCTCGCAGTGCCATTTCGAAATAATTATATTAATTAACTTTCATAATAGAAGCTTACGTGTTGGTAAGGCATGATTATTTAAAACCTATAGCAGAAACTGACATGGTGGAAGAAATGAGACAGATGATCGCTGACTTACAACTGAAGTTTTAATCGTCAAGGTAGCGACGAGTCAAAACCTCCATGTTTCGACTCATCGCTAAAGGGCGGCGCTGTTATCGTATTTAGTTTTCTCTCGGTGGACCCGAACGTTCCGGGTTTCGAGGGTGAATTTTCCAACTGAGTGTTTTAGTAACGTTGTTCTTTGATCATTCTAGGAGGTGTTGCCAAAGGCTGCCGATTTCTTTAGCAACGTCAGTTGCATTCCTAGCTCAATCGGTACTTTTTTGACTTCCAAATTGTTTATTTGTACCTAATAATAACGCCTATAGCATGCTGGAATATCTTCGTCAGGACTTCGCAAAAACACCTTCATATCTAAAGCTACTGAACATAACACACTCACTAGAAATGGTAAAAAACAAATATGTTCGATTCATTTTCCTAACTACACTAGAACTGCCAAGCATCAGTACAAAAAATAGCCTTCACGAGCCATTCCTAGCATCTTGCCGTAAAACCTCTCGCCTTTGCCTCTTTCACAACTTGTTGCATCGCCCTTACCTACACGCCAGACGTATCCCCCCCCCCCTTTCTCCCAGTACGTTTTTATCTCAATTAGGTCATGTTCACAATGTAGCTGAACCATTGTATAGAATTAATGATTTATTTTTAGTATTCACTTTTTCTCACACATCACAGAAGTCGAATCCGCTTTCCGTGCGAACAGCAGCAGATAAAGATCTCCAACAGTTCAGTAACGCCAAAGCTAATATTATATAACTAAAAGTAATTTCTCTATACTAATAACAACTGCACTTTGTTACTTGATCACAATAGGTGGTACCACTCCCCTTTCTTATGTCTTAGGCTCTGAGGTTACATTATAAATAATTATATGTATAGATACATAAACAATATATTTGTTATTGCTCAAGTTCTACCAGACATGCGCCGAGTTGGCTCTATCCTGCATTAAAGGTTTTCTGCTCCGCTCTGTTAAAGGCTGGAGTTTCTTCTGAAATTCTTCCATTTTCTCTTGGATTTCTTTCACACCATCATTCGTGTTGTGGCAAAAATCCCACCCTTTCCAGCATAGCCGCATATACGCACACCCGCCCTGATTTCTCAGCGGAATCCATATAACACTACTGTCGGTAACAGGTTAAGAATTAGTAGATGCTCAACCTTTTGTACAGGGTACCAGCATTTGATAATTCTTCGTTGTACACGGAACCCAAACCCGGCGAAAGCAGCGAGTAGCTGTTAGAAGCGGAGCGTTTACTGGATTCACAGTTTGTCACCGACAATAAGATAGTCTTTTTCCCTCCTTACTGATATCTAGGTTTTAGTAGGGATGGGCCGAACTTTTGACGAATCGAAAACTCGGCGCCGAATCTTAGGATTGGGCTATGCCGGTTTTATGCCGAACTTGTCTGAAGATTCGGCAAAGGATGGATGAATGGATGGATATTAATGGCTATACATTTTGTAACAGGTGGTAGCTTGCGCCACCTAGCCTAAGTCTAAAACGACAACCAAAAGATAACCCGCCCTTATAAGCCAATTTTCTCCCCCTATCACCGGGCAGTGTGGGATATCACTTGGATGACCTTCGGGATATCGGGGAAAAATAAAACATCACCACCTGCCTCTTCCCCCGGCGAGGGAGTCGCATTCTTTCCTCTGGTCAAACCTTGCCGATGTTACCCCAGCACTGGGGGCACTGGGGGACAGGGTTGAGACTTTGGGCCGGAGCCACGCGGGAGAGATTCCCAATTTTCCTCTGTCCCGCCTGTCCCCAGCCTGTGATAGTTAATTGTGCATCACTCAATTTTCCCTAGATAATTTCCACCAATTTCCACTCATTTTCGCCTTTTTCTTGCTGTAATCCTTTTCTCCTCCGTCCTTCCACTGTCGTCAGCAAACACCTAGGCCCCGGCCAAATCTGTTACCCCTCTACGGAGGGCAGGGCGAAGCCCTGTGTACTTCAAAACCAAGTGTTCTAGTGTGTCACTCTTATTATGGCAGGCAGCCCATAATGTGTCTGTCTCCTGATCTTTAGCCCTGTACGTCCTTGTCCTCAAAACTCCCGCTCTTGCCTCAAATAGTAATGAGCTCTCCCAGTGAATTGTCAAACACATTTTTCTTTCTTATATCCTGTTTTTGTGACCTGTACATGGGTAGAGCGGATTTTTTCTTGCATTTCTTACCTCCGACGTTTTTTTTCTGCCTCTTTCATTCTCCTTTTCAATGAAGTAGTCTGCTCAGCCCCATCACTAGTGTGTAGATATTTGAATGTAAGCTTTCGGGCTCGGTTTGCTAAATTTGTGTTTATACCTGTCATGTACAAATACTTGAATACCTTCCGTGCCCACCAAGTATCATCCATTTTGGTAAACCTTTGTTTAAATTCTAACTTACTAATTGTCTCCCTGCTCTCAAAAAGACCAGCCCATGTCCCGTTGTACACCTTCATTTGGTGTCTTTCCACATGCTCCCAGTGCCAATCTGCCTACGCTTTGTCGAATTTATAATCCTGATTGAGCCTCTGATTTCATGCAGAGCACCCCATTGCCAAAAGACAAATAGGTACCATCATCTCCTTTCCATATAGCCCTGACCACTTCATATCTATTATAGTTCCATAGTGCCGTGAGCTTCATAATAGATAAATTTCTTTCCCTTTCAAATTATATTCTTCCCTCGTGTTCCTCTAGATATTTCATCTCTCTCATTAGGCAAGACTCCAGATATTTGTATTTTTCTACATGGTTTAATACAATGTCTTGTATCCTCAGGGGTTCCCTCTTTTTGTCGTTAAACACCATTACTTCAGACTTGTCACTACTAAAACTCATGCCCAAGGTGTTCCCTTCATCTCCCCATATTTCAGCTAGTTCCTGTAATGTATCCTGGCTATCTGCCATAACTAATATGTCGTCCGCATACATCAGTTCTAGTATTACCGGTAATACATTTCTCCCTCCTTCCATATAACTCACGTAAAACCTAAGTTGCTCTGCTCTAATTACTTTTTCATTTTATTGAGATATATCATGAAGAGTAGTGGCGGCATCGGACAGCCCTGCCTGAGCCATCTTTTTATTTTTGCGGGTTGTGTAGTTTCTTCGTCCCATGTTATAACTACCTTATAGTCTGTGTACACCTGCTGAAGAAACCTAATCAAATTTGCATCTAAGTTATACTCCTTCAGTTTACCCCGGAGGTTTTCCTGGCTCACATTATCGTACGCTTCCTTGATGTCCAGATAAGCTGATCACTAAGGAATTTGGTTCTTCATTGCTATTTCTGTATATTAGTGGTGATGAATTATTTATCTTCCAGTCTTCTATCTCTTCGGAATCCGTTCTGGAGCTCACCCACTATTTGCATATCTTCTGCCCACTCCTCCATTCTACGCTTTACTATCTGCATAGCTAGTATTAGTCTCATTTTACTTAGTTTCTAATCATTGGGTACCTCTCCTCCTATAATTGTTTGATTAATAGCATAGCCGCTAACTTCAATTTGCTTGTTTTTTCTAGTGCCTTAATGAGTTACATGGCGGTATGTCGTCTGGGCCGGTCGCTGTACCCGCTGGAACCTTACTTTCTGCCCTCATCCCATTCTTTTGCGGTCGTCTTTATTGTTATACAGTTCTGGTCCTCGTCTACACTGCCGCTGTCAGTGCTATTTACTGTCCCCCTCTGCTCAAAGTGGGAGAAAGCCTCTTCGATTGTCCGCCTAATATATTCCCGTGCCTCTTCCCCCTCTTCTCTTCTCCGCTCCTGTGTGGTCAGTACGTGTTGGAAAATCTGTCTTTCTCCCCGCGCTTTAATATACTCCCAAAGCCTTTTTTTCCGCATTCCTATCTTTTTTATTTATTTTCCATCATCCACTGCACTCCGCACTCCCAATTTTGGCCTTATTAAAGCTGTGCCAAGAGCTTCCGCTCTTGGAAGTTATCCTATTTTGATGCTACTTCAGCTGGCAAGGCTCCCCTTTTCTTTGCCCAACTATGCTCCCTAGATGCCTCTTGGCAACGCAATATGGCTGCATTGACCTCCTTATCCCACCAGCTTTTTGGTTTTGTGTCGTCGTTTTTGCTTTCCACTTTGTTCAATTCGACGCATCTCTCATTCTAAACATGGTGAAAAACAGCCTCAGATAAACAGGGGCGAAGAACGGGTAAAGAATACGACAGGACAACGGCTGCTTTATAAACAGGGACGAAGAACGGGTAAAAAATACGACAGGACAACGGCTGTTTATCTGAGGCTGTTTTTCATTCATCATGTTTAACTGTTACCAACTGGCCCAAATCACTATCTTACTTCTCTCATTCTCTTTGAAGATTCCTGTTAGATACGCATACATTCATTCTTTTTCTGTCTATTTCGGTACTGTGTTCTCAATACTTTTAGATACTTCTTTTTGTATTTGAGCTTCACCTAGTTTCGGCTTACCCGCTCGTTCCTCAGCTTGTTGTTCTGGTTTGGATGCGCCAAATTGTAATCTTAATTCTTTTGTGGTCACTCCTTAAGCTTTCTGTACCTTCCTCATCTATTTTCATACTCCCTTGCATGTCATACAGTTTGTGGGACATGAGGCAGGCAGTCTATTGTTGAGTGTAAGTTGTTACGTTCCCACGTTATTTTCCCTCCGTATTTGACTTGTCAGTTAACTACCACTAGGTCCAAGGCATCACAGAAATCTTCTAGCAACTTTCTGGTTGTTTCTGTGAATCCGTCAGACTCATCTAAGTGGGCATTCATGCCTTTTATGGTAATTATTTTCTGATTAAGGCCAATCTCCACTGATGTCCCTCAATATACATATCAAGTGTTCTGTATTTTCCTTCCTTGAGTCATTCCCTGATTTCAGGTAAGCAAACCCCAGAAGAGTGTTTGAACCTGTTATCGCTACCTTTCAGCCATAAGTGTTTTCTGTAGCTTTCCTTCTCTCTTTCCCAGTCTTGTATTTTAACTAACATGCTTAGACCTCCGCCTACTGCGGTTCACCTTCTGTCCAGTCGCATCCCATCCAGGAGTAGCCTGGTATATGCAGTGGTTCCTCTTCTTCTATAGGTGAGTCTCTGCTACCCATACACTCTGAAATTTTCAGCCTCTAATTTTTCACCAATCTCCTCCCACTTTATTTTGTTTCTACCTCCCTGCATGTTTATGAAGCCTATACTGAGCCGATTCTTTCTCTTATTTCTACAGGGCTTCCTGCTGCTCTCCCTGCTGCCCACAACCAGGAGCTTCCCCCAACTCTCGTACTGCTACAAATGGTACTGAAGCATCCACACCGGTGCCCTCCGGTCTCTGTGGGTCCCCCAAAAAGCTGCAACATGCCGACCCAGAGTCTCTCCCACTCTCCTACCTGTGTCTGAATTGTAGTGGATTCTACCCCGTGTAAAAGTGCAGGAGCCAGCCTAATAAACCTGCCAGATTATCTCCTTTTCGCCGTACTCAAGTCGTCGGCTCATCCCCTTAATCACTTGGTTAGCCTCAATGACCCGCCTCTCGATGTCAAGAGACTGTCCACGGACACGTGGGATAATGCATATTTCCACATGCACCCTCTCACTGACCGCTCTTAGTTTATCCAGTCCTGCCTCTATCTGTTTTCCCAGGTTCTGGCTCGTCCCGTTCAACGCGTCGCTGATTCCTGCGTTAATCAGCACTAGCTTTTCCCCCTTTATGTTGTCCCATAATACCTCCTCCACTTTGGCAATGGCATATACCATGTACGTTCCTGGCTGGGCCTCTACTCGCACCCTTTTGTCCTCTTTCACGTTGCCTAGCACTCCCTCTACGATCCTTGCCACGTTGGAGTTTCCCATACTAGGGCTCTCCTAACTGCCGACGGCTGCCCTCCCTCTCCTGACACTACGCTGCTACCCCCTCCATTTACCACCGGTTCCAGGTTAGGCTGTATCAATCCAGCTATTTCCTTCTCCTTTTGCGCTGCTTCACTATAGGTTCTAGAAACCTCCCTCGAGTTGGGACTACTCGCTTCCTGCTCTCTAGGCCTTTGCACCTCTGGCACTGCTCTCTCTCTCGACTCCCTCTTCATCTCGTCCCACTGTGATTCTAGGTCGACCCTCTTCTCGACCTCTACTCTGAGAAGTACCCTGCAATTCCGTCATCATTGTTCGTCCTTCCTCGCTCTTCCCCTTCTCTTCCTTAACTACACCGATGAGACGCTCCACTCTATCCTCGCACTCCGTTTTCCTCTCTTCTAGCCGTGCCTTCTATGCTTCCCCCTGCCCGAGCTCCTCTACCTGCTTCTCAAGTTCGGCCCGCTTCTCCCGTTCCTCGCTAAGCTCAGCCTCCATTTGCTCAGCTTGCCTTCACAGTCCTTAGTAAGCTCCTGCCACCTCACTTCAGGCTCCCCCTCTTCGTCGACTCCCCGACCTGCGTCGCGAGCAGGAGCCGCTTCTCCCGCTCTATCCTTTAGAGTCTCCCTCATCCCTTCAAACCTAACCTTCCACTCTCCTTCCAGCCTTCTAATGCCTTTCTCGATCCTCTCGCAGATTTGGCAGGTCGAAGCTACTTTTCTCTGCGACTTCTGCTACGCTCTCAAAATCGGTTTCTTCTAAAGAGGACCACCACTTGCACTCTCCGCATTATACCACGTTCAAGACTCCCTTGACCTTCCTGCCTTTTCGACTCATCGCCTAGGTACCCAAAAACCCGCGCGTCTATCACAAACAAAAAAGAAAAATCCCGCCAGAAAATTACACAAAGACCGACCCTACTCTACCTTCTCATGGCCCGCCCGACCGCCTACGCTAACCTAAACGTGTCGCTAATTAAATCTGCCGCTATTACACCACGTAAGCTTTAACCACCAAACTACAAAAAGATGCATTAGGTTCGGAAGTCGACCACAGGTTGAAAACACGTCGGCCCCCTTCAAACCCGTCGAACAAAAAAGGAAGAAAAAAAGATTCAGTAAAATTTATTGTTGCCAAACCTAAAAGGTGATATCACTTTGGTTTTTCTGGGGGGGGGGGAGATAACAAAGCTTTTAAGTTTTTTTTAATGTATATTGTCACAGTTATTACTAAACAGCGTAATATTCAACCAACAAAACTGTATCCGCGTCATTTGTCTGCAGTCCACTTAGCTAATTTTACAGCAGCTTTTTGCATAAGTATAGCATCGCAAGGAGGTTGGGTGGAAGCGAGCGCAGAATCACGAGCGATGCTCAAGTTTTGATTTTGAGGCCTCATCAGTGCAAGCCTGCGGGATGTGTATATTGTTGAAATAGCAGGCGGTAACACTTAAGTTTCATGCTTTCCTGCGATTCACCGTGAAGAGTAACATATAACCTGTAAATATTAATGTTTTGCATCTCGAGTCAGCCTCAACTTTGCAAGTAAAGTGTACGTCCCATATTTGCAATGCCCCATTTTAACTTTGAAAACGCCGATTTATGATCTCAGACACACTGGAACGCTTGCGAAGATGGAAGAGTCGCAGGAATGTAGTGATGCGACGTCGAGGCGTGATAGCTTCTCGCGTTTCTGATTTATGGGATAGATGAAACTACCAGCGAAATACCCGCTAATTATAAAGCAATTTTATTTTGTGGCTGTCAAGCAGCCGCTTGTGAGCTGAAAACAAGATCGCCATAATGTTGAGGACTGCTTTAAAGCGCCTGAGTCAGTCAATGATGAGACCACCTCGTTGCATCACCGAAAAAATCAAACCAAAATAATGTTTCCAGAATCAACGCCGCAGAATGTGTCGCATCATTTTTGTCACTTGCACAGTGAACGCGCGTCAATTCCTGGCTGATCTTTTTCTCTTGAGAGCGCAAGTTATTGGCGTTAGAACCCCACCCACAAAGGAAGCTGAAAACGCACAGTTACCATGCCGCCTACCTGCACGCTCTTCACCGTAACCGTGGGCAGTACCACACTGTGGAGATCGGTGCCACTCGACAGCACGGCGCGTCCATTTGCAATCCACGACACCATCGCGTTCTCGCGCGCGCAGATGCTGCTTGCACGAATCTCCAGGAAAGCGAACCTTTACGTGACGCTACCTCAAACGTTCGGCATGTGCCGAACTTTAACGAATCCAGAGGTTCGGCAGATTTGGTCATTACCCAGTTTCTAGGTGAATAGCGTGCAGGCAGCAGCTGCGGGATTGATAAGTAGCTTTACAGGCGCATTCCCACCGGCGATGTGGCAGTCGCGCGATGCGACTAGATCGCATCGCCGAAAAATTCGATGGTCACACTGGCGTGCGCGAGTGAGCGAGTCCAGCGCCTTCGTGGCAGTCGTTCTTCGAAAATCGCCTCGAACGCCGTTGATTGGCTCAGCCCCGCTACGCGACTATATCGCATCGCAGAAAGTCGGGTCAGGAAGCGATTGCTCAAATCGCGCGTCGCTTTTTTGCCCGCGATGGTCGCTTTGCGATGAGATTATCGCGCGACTAGGTCGCATCGCCGGTGTGGAAACGCGCACAGAGAGCAACATGAGCGACTGGTCCAAACTCAGTTGTAAAGATAGCGTCCGGCTTCGATACAGGGGCCTTGCTGTTACCAGGTCACTGGACGCCAGTGGAC
Source organism: Ixodes ricinus (assembly GCA_037355805.1). Lineage (NCBI taxonomy): Eukaryota > Metazoa > Arthropoda > Arachnida > Ixodida > Ixodidae > Ixodes > Ixodes ricinus. Next base: position 3,703 of record JAZHYW010048209.1, on the reverse strand, counting down.
GATGGTTCCAGCAAGCCGTGGTCCTCTGTGTGCAACACGAAGGCCAGTTCAATGCCAGCCCGGGCGGAGCAGTGGTAAAGTCTCGCCGTCACGTGGCACGCATAGTTCAATTTCCCACGAGGACAGGTTAACGACTAGCCGTTCATCAAAATGGCGTTGCAGGAGAAATTAGTGTTAGAGCCAGCAGAGTGCCGCGCCGCTACGAGAAATCTCTCACGGACTATATATATATACCAGCGCCGACAGCGCCCAGCTCCTCTTTATCGGGGGCCATCGACGCCAGACAGGGATGCGAAGTCTTTGCTTGCGACCTTTTTGTAGAGTGCTGTTTACGTTGCGAAACGAAACCGTGCTCTTTGACTGGCTTGTCTTGTCAGGGTGCAAGATGAATCACGTCGCGTGTCCTCAAGTGGGACGCTGGTACCAGCGTTAAGCGCAGAGCGGGGGGGGGGGGGGGTCGTTGCTCAGAACTTTAATTCAACTCTAGGCAAACAGAATGAGGGCAGGTTAAACATGCGGCCCGTTTGATATATCGCAACTCATCATCGCGGAGCTCTGAACTGTTCCAGTCGCGAGACATGGATTGTAACGAATAAACGAACAAATGCAACGGTGTTCATTAACAGCCACGATAGCCGCCACCCTGACGGTTCATAAAACGCATGTGAGGGACTTGGCTGGATATACAAACGATCAACAAGCTATACTGCAAGCTGGTGCGCTTTCGGTTCTTTAGAAGGCGAAGTCAAGCCCTGGTGCAGACATGCGGTCACGTGTATGCGATGCCGCATACACAAACCGACCCCTCTGACGTCACGACACTGCGGTGGCGCTGCTGTCTGCAACCAGCAGCAAGCGCACACGGCATCGCTTCACGGGAATCTGGTTTCTGCCCCAGCCATTGCGTGCAGGGCAAACTAACCCGTTTGTAAACGGTGTTTTGGTATATCGAGTTCGAGTTCTGCGGCTTCAACGAATCAGCATGCGCTCACTTATCTTTGGTTTCACCATAGAGCCACAGAGTAAGTTACGCTTGGGGTGTCCCGCCCGTTTCTCGATTCCCTGCGGGCGTCGCCACTTTGACGCGTGTCAGCAGCCATCGTTGCAGTTCGGAAATGCGAACTTCTAATCGAACTTTAGATCCGGCGTCCGGAAGTTCGGGCACAGACCCGCGAGTTTCTGCAGCGCCTCTGACAAAAAACAAAACTATTTTCGATTACGTTTGGTTATGAGTTATTAGAATTTTTTCACGTTGCTCTCAGGTTACTAGCAGACACTTGTCGATATAAATTTGTGAAAGAAAACAACGGAACGAGAAAAGCTACGGAAAAGCGTTCTTCTCGTTTTGAAAGGACACTGCAATCCGAGCGAATTTTTTCTTTTTTTTTCTTTAAAGTTTTAGATCTTTTAGAAAGGGGGGGCGGGAAGAGATCTGCGCCTTTAAAAGTCCACGCATCGGGAACACACTTCTCGGTGTGTAGACTCTGAAGGCGTAAAGTACGTTCCTCAAAAAATGGAACGAAAGCTCGTTCCTCGTTCCTTCTGATTTTTGGAACGCGTTCCCGTTACAAGTTCCATCGGTGTAAAAGGAACTCGTTCCCGTTACAGTTAAAAAATGGAACGCATCGTTACATATACGTTACTTTTGTATTTTGCTGATTACCATATTTAGTTAGATCAAGCAAAGCTTTTTTTTATCTATCCCATCAAATGGGTACATACAAATTTATATGCCGTGATGGAAGGGCACCAGAAGAAGAAAACAAGCGGAATCGAGGTGTTATTTGCTGATATATTGAAGTTTAAAAATCTCAGCTTTTAACCATATTCATATTTGTGATGAACGATTCAGACGAGCCAAATGTATTGCTACCCCACATGGCACGAGCGTTTTAGAACAATTTCACACGTTTCAATTTAACAAAGTCCCTGTTAAAACTTAACAACAGTTGTTTTTCGATGTTGCTGTCCGCAAGACGAGCAAGTGAAGGAGAGGGTAGGGCTTTTGGAAGGTCAGTCTTGGAAACTACCAGTTCTTCTTCGTGAAGGTTGGATTCGTTGTTCAGTTTGAAGGCGAGGGACAAGGGGAGAAGGAATCAAGGTTAATTTTTGTGCATATTTTAAGTGACCAATGTTCAGGATACAAGGGTGCGTTCGATGTCTGGTAGCCTGTGATTTTGTTGTAACTGTAGGTCTCTTTATGGAAGTTGAGAAATGTCTTTAGTCGGCCTTAGATTTCTGTGGGTATGAGGATTCGTGGAAGGGGGGGGGGGGCAAAGAAAGTAGCTGAGTTTGAAACGTCCTTCTTTCTGTGTCTTTTCTTGCGACTATAAGGTTTGCTTTTTATACCGCAGTCTCGGGCACTCAAAAATAATCAATGTCCACTAGCTATCCGGCACCCGACTGTCACCAAGCGAGGACCACACAAAATAAGCCCTAAGATAAGTAGCCAAAAAGTTAACAAGTTAAAAACAATATGTTCGTGAAGATATAGTTTTTATACTTTTAAAATTTCCCTGTTACAAATAAAATAAAAATTACCGCCCACTGAACGAAAAAAAGGAACGCCGTTACTCTTTCCGTTCCAGTAAAAATGTAACGAGTTCCCGTTCCAGTTCCACCGATGTAAAATGGAACGGCGGCGTTCCTTCGTTCCTCCTAAAAGGAACGCGTTCCAGGAACGCCGTTCCTTGGAACGTCGTTCCGTACAACACTGCTGGAGTGTGAATATGATGCATACTTGGTTAGTATATCAGATATGTTTATTTCTCCTTTATTACATAAGTATCGATTCTTATCTAACGGTTTCTTAACGAGTTCTTTCTGCGACAGACTTGTGTCAGGCGTTCAGTCGCAGTATCTTGTGCTCCTTGTTGTCGGATGACGCTCCTGCAAGTCGGTGTTCAGTTTGGTCGAGTGGCGACTTTGACTGACTTATGTCGTCTTTTGATCATACGTCATGTGCCGCCTCTGACATCTGATGCACTGAAGCTGCAGGGCGGGCTTTTATTCTGCAAAGTTCCCTGGTAGTTTTCTGCGTCAATGTAGCAAGTTAGGGCGTGTATTGCTTAAGTGGCTGTGCTTTTTATTGTACCTTCGACTTGATGGCTGGCAACAATGATTGTTTGCTATCCAAACCACTTCCCTTCCATTCTGCAACGGCGATTTCTTTTGCACGCGGCGACCACTGCATCTTCTGTAAGTCTCGTGTGGCAATGTGAAGTCGGGTGGTGCCTGGTGTCCAGTTCTTTAAAACGACCAACCATTCCATTCTATTTCTTCAAGCCACTCAGCGGCATTCTCTCTCAAACTTGAAAATCGCGTGATTCGTGGAGTGGACACAGATAATTGGTGTCGGCAAAATATTATTGCCCATGGACGACGACCGACACCAAAATCAACTGGCATTGCATTGCCGCTCACCTGCGTGCTTACCTCCCGTCTAGGTGATCGGGATCAGGAGCATCAGGGTATGCCGGCACCAGGGACAGAGGCCGCCGAAGATACTCCTCAATGTCCCGCGGTCGCTCCACGAGACGTGGTCAAGGGTCGTTCGGCACGGACCCTCGCAGGCCCATTCATTGGTACGTGCACCTCCGGTAGATGCTGGTCGGCCTCACGTAGCGGTAGCAGGGTGGTCGTCGGTCGGCCGTTCGCAATTCCTCCGTCTTCCTAGGTGTACTTTCTTCAGTTCGGACCTACA